>JASEVX010001269.1:0-19158 GCA_031761405.1 Serripes groenlandicus | reverse complement strand
CAATGTGACTAAATACTACCTTTACCGCAAGGTTTTTTCCTCTATTTAATTTTAATAAGATATCGTTTAAAGAAATTTTCCCACATTTTCGTCTAATCTTTTCAAAATCGTCTGCTGCAGGTTTGTTGTATGTGGTTTTTTTTTTTGTTTGTTTGGAGTTTAACGCCGCTTTCAACAGCTTTGGTCATATCACGGCGGTCAGTGCACCTACCCATGTTTTCCTGGCTTTCCCACACCAGTACTTACACAACATTCTGTTGTATGTGGTAAAGGGCAGTGTGAGTGTAAATCAGTACACTCACCCTAGAAAAGGATTAAAACACATCCTTAACCGTAAAGGTAAATGTTTGTGTCGCGGCATATAATTTACGGATGCAGCACTAGTAGCCTATCCAGCCTCTTTTCAATGTGTGAGCTGTTGGTAAAAAGGTTCTACACTCTTATATCGTATACATTTCCGAACACACGCTGTTAGATGACAACAGAAACACAATTTTCTATCTTTAGAATTTAACCATTACTGCACTACTAGTACTACTAATTTATTAAACTCATAAATATTTCTGTAAACTAAATGTTTCTGAAGCAATTATAATAAACCAGCATATATGTAAACCATGTGCAGTTGAGAACAGAGTACCTCCAAGCATAGGTGTCCGAATTTCCATTACAGAAAAAAATGGGGAAAACACACACTATCTCGTTAAAATACTCAAAAAGTCTCTCTATATTGTCCATACGCTATGACGAAAATGATCGTAATGATAATTTGGGGAATCCTTCCCGTGTAACTATAAATAGCACCTCTATACGGTCCATATAGTATGATAATACTGACAATGTGTGCAACGACATTTTACACCTTGCTCTATTTGGGCAATAATTTCCGCCGAAAACGTCTAAACCGACCTGATCCCAGGTAACGACAGGTTCATAAATGATTTTTCTCATGATTTTGCTCATTTGCCAACCGACCAATACGCCAGCGTTTTTAAGCTTAATGTTAATTATATTTGGAAATGTGCAAGACGGCCTGAACGCCATGCGCTGACGTCACAATTTGCAACATTCCGCAGCGAAAGATTTATCAAACGAGGATTTGTTTAACAGAAAAAAAAAATCTTATTTCGAAAACGTACAAACAAATACCGTATTGTTTATGATTTTTTCCCGGCAGAAACATGATTAAATGCTAAACCCAACAAACATTGCCCAGGTACACCATTCTTTTTAAAGCCCGTCATTTCGCGTACAATATTCGCTTCGGAATATGATATTGCATGGCGGTCAGGCCTTATGCAAATGTCCACATGTAATGAACATTAAGATCCAGTGCAGTGCGTTATGGTTGTTTGAAACCTTTTGATACTATGGATCGCGAGAAATATCACTGTTCGGCCTAATCTACAAAATAATATGCCATCCCCTTTATTTTGCGATTAAAAATCTAGCCTGCGATGATTAAGCATGGCTTACGAATACTTACGACATTCAATAAACGAATGGTAGCGAGTGGTTCAGAAAATTTACGAATGGATATCCCGATCATTACGATTAATTAGCGAGCGCTACTCGCAAGGAATCCGGGACTGTGTGAGAGCAGCATAACGTTGACATTGTTGAAATATGAATTGTCATAACACTCTTGTACCGTTGTTGGTTTAATGTATTTACTTTGTGATATGTTATGTTATGTTATGTTATGTAATATTAACTAATCATTCTTCAAGATTAAACAATTTGTATTGTTTATTTAAAAAGTGACATGCCATGTAAGCTAGTGTTCCATACAGATATGTTATTTGACTATAATCTGCTTGAGCATATGTCAATAAAAACGTTTTTGTTGTCTTGAAATTCATAATATATACAATTGCTTGTATATTTACACCACAATCATCACAAATTACTGTGTAAGAGGCATTACTATATCCCCGGTGCATACGTCTGATGTATATCTACATGTATCTTCCACCGCCTTGGTGGTGTAGCGGTAGAGCAAACGTCCGCCTCGGGTGCCGGAGTCCATGGGTTCGATCCTCGGCTAGGTCATACAAAATACTTTAAATGTAATGGCTGCCCCCCTTGGCGTTAAGGGTTGCGGGGTTAGCATAACGACTAACGGCTGGTGTCAGGATAAATGGACCGGTATATTTCACAAGAAACAACGTGATATAATTAAACAGTTGTTGAAAGTAGTGTAAAACACCAACTTATCCTTCTTATCGACTTGGTCGTGTATAATATAAGATACATGTATATTGTTAATTGGATAATGATAATTAATCTTGAACTCAAGCACGCTTTTCCGTCGTTTAATCTAGTTTATACAATACACAACACAATCTAGTTTATACAAGAAACCAATTAGTAAGAAACTATGTTTAAGTGTATTCCCATTTTGACATTATAAATCAAGTGGGGCTACACATCTAGTGTTTCAACATATATTACATGTCCGTCAATTTTTATCGAATTGTTAATTCTCTAGTGAAACTACTATTATGCGAATGCAAAGACTCATCGAGCCTTCGCGGTTTACAGACGCAATAAGACCTCTTTTTGCAAGATGCGTTTTATGTATTTTAAACCATCTCCGTTTCCTTATCAACGCGCATGCATATCAACCCAACAATTGTGGTATCTCGTGGCCTTCAACGGCGTGTCTACTACATCCCAGCGTTCCTTTAGAAACAAGCGCATTTGTCATATAGGGGCTTTAAATAGTTTTGATTGATTGTTTGGCGCTTTTAATATATGTTTAGTTATGTCACGGTAAGTAACCAGTACTACTGGTCATTTTATCCTGACACCACCGAATCAGCCGTTTTGTTAACTTAATACCCCTTAGCGCCAAGGAGGGCAACCATTTCTACCATTTTGCACTTTTAAAGTCTAAAATCGTCAAGAAAGTGATTGATTTGCATAACATAACATTTTGATATGATAATATAATATAATATGAACCCCCTCTAGCGACTATGGGTCATAATGCTTTTCCGTAAAGTGAAGATTTTGCATAACATAACATTTTGATATGATAATATAATATGAACCCCCTCTAGCGGCTATGTGTCATAATGATTCTCCGTAAAGTGAAGAATTTGCATCCACACAATCTCACCATAAGTTAGTCCTAGCCCTAGTTGTATGCTAAGTGTCCATATACAACTCTTCAGTAGACTACTTTAAAAACATCAAGATAATGATATTGAAAATCTCTGAGAATGAAAACATATTTATTGAATAGAACTGAAAAGATTGTGGCGAAAAGAGAAATTCCTCATTATGAAAATTGCTCTTTTTTGTGACATGATTTCAAATGAAGTTTTCTGAAATTGCGTCAATATGCGTCTTAGATGTGGGAAAGGGAAAGGGACATATTCATATAAAGTGAAGTAAAGTCAGAACAATATGTTTTGTGGTAATGCTTCTTTTGTATTTTTCAGTGAAATCGGTATCACTTTGTTTAGTTTAATTTGAATAGGTATTGTGGCGCCTAAATCATTCGCGCGCACAGGTTCGCCAGGATCAGACAAGAAGAGAATACATATTTGATTGACTTAAAACATCCACCTTTTTATTGACACACAATACATTACATTAAACCAGGGATGAAGAAAGATAAGATCCCCCATAGTAAACATGGTATTGTATGGATAGCGGTATTGTAATACTCCATGTATCATTTAAACTATTGCATCGTTATCCAGCTTTATTCAGGTCAACCCTTACCTGTAAATGGAAAACATGTTGCAACTTTGCATCAGAATTCATGTTTAAACATTTTGGAATAACATAATATTGTCCAATATTTTGAAGATGTTAACTATTTTCCAAAACTGTTAGAAAGTAGACGACCCTAACATGTCATTAGAGAAGATCTATAAAAGATCACAGTTTGACAATAGAAACCAAGATCAACCTACATATACATGCAGACGTGTTGTACATGTATGTTGGAAAGTTTAACATTATGTAAATACATCTGTAGCAAATTAGTTGATTCATTAGGCGTTGACAGATCAGGTTGGATACTTACTTCCAGAGTTCATTCTATGTAATTCAAAAGAAGAGTTCATAAAAAAGGAAGGATAACGAAATGATATGAACCACGTCATGCGAAAACCGACCTTGCAAGGATGAGTTTCCCTAGAAGAGTAAATGGAGAACACAGAAAGTCCTGATCTGGCTGCGCAGAAGCGCAGGATGCTAACCGGATCTTAACTGGTCTTTATGTCCCGAATGGCGGTATACTGTAACTTGGCCCATATTAACCTTTGCACCGTTCTACGCGACTATAACTAACATATGAATGTACTGTTTCTCACGAGATGTAACTACAATTGTAAATACAATAGACCAAGATCAGCCTGCACATTAATGAAGTCACACCTTGGTATACATTGTTCGCTACTCATCTTTCAATATTGAGTAAGGAGTAACGATATGTAAGTAAGAACTACTGACACCGGGTGTAGGGTTAACATCGTTTCACCATTAAGTGTGTTTACTATTGATAAGTTAAAAGGTTAAGATTCACAATGTTTGTTCAGAGCTGTATTATTCACGTCAGAAGACTGTGTACTCTACCCTGAGACTGGGAGATGAGATTATAAGAGCATTTCGATTCAAGGTGACGTTCATTATACACGTTCGAATCCCTAAGTACATGTACATCTAAATATTCACGAACCTTTGAAACCATACGTTCTCCAATTTGCAAGATATATATGCCGATGTATAGGCCTACTTAATTTACCAGTTTCGAATGAAACAAATTGTTTACGTGTTATATATACGAACACATATGACAGTTACTATCAGACATGCAATCGTGAGGTACATGGGTAATACATGATCCGTCGAGCTGCCATTCACAACCTTTAGTTCTACCTCTATCGGATAGTGGTCACTGACCGCCTTTGCTTGGGTGTTGTCTAACTGATAATGGTTATCAAACAGAAAAACCCGGGAACTTCCGGGTACGATACTGTCAACGAGGGAATCTCCCGTGATGATAAATAGCAATCCGACCCCGACACAGTCGTGTCTATATCATCCGTGATCAGCCATTTATAGTCCGGTGAGTTTTTCAGTTCAATCTCATTCCATTTGTATTTAGCGACGTACGAGCAGCCAGCGTTTAAATCTCCCATCACCATGACGTCTTCAATGTTGAATTTAGATTTGACATCTTCTATCACGTGTTTAAGATGTTTGATTTCTTCGACAGCTTCACCGGGGTCGACATGGATTCCAGCTACAGCAAACCGTTTGATTTCTGTGCGTTTAGATTCTAGTAATAACACATAGGGCTCCCTTTGGAATTGATCAAATGTGGTTTTGTCTGTTTTCAAGCTTTCATCACTATCATCATATGTGTAATACTTAAGGACCTTAAACGCAGTTGGTCGATACAGAAATGCGTACTGTTCTTTACTATGTGTCCGACCTAGCCGATCACTTAAACTCATCTCGAATGGATCTTCACTGTTTGCTTCATTCACCTGCTTTAACAGTGTCTTGATAGCGTTTCCTTTTGAGTCGCGAATCTCCTGAATGAGTACAAGGTCATACCGCGACAGAATACCCACAAGGACACGCATGACTTCCGGTTTAGATGCTTTAGATTTACCAAACACTTGTATAGTAAACGAACCGATCCTTAACCCAGATACATTGCGCATCAACGTTGTTAAAGTTATCCATAATAACACTGTTTTACAAGAAATAACCTCCATCTTCATGTATTATATGGTACACTATACATTAACACATGTACACAAGTATACTACTTAACACAGCTGTACATAGAATTATATACCACGGTCTGATAGTCACGAATCAATAGAAATTTACACCGCTTTCGTCATCGAAGTTAAATACTAAACCAACCTAGCTTTATTCCAGGCATTTTAACGCATCTGCAGTGGTCGACTATTGAAACAATGTGACTAAATAAGACGTTGATCACTCTCTTTACCACAACGTTTTTCCTCTATTTGATATTAATAAGATATCGTTTTAAGAAATTTTCCACATTTTCGTCTACATTTTTCAAAATCGTTTGCTACAGGTTTGTTGTATGTGGTAAAGGGCAGGGTGAGTGTATTCAGTACACTCACCCTAGAAAGGATTAAAACACATCCTTAACCGTAAAGGTAAACGTTTGTGTCGCGGCGTATACTTTACGGATGCAGCACTAGTGGCCTATCCAGCCTCTTTTCAATGTGTGAGCTGTTGGTGAAAAGGTTATACACTCTTATA
Organism: Serripes groenlandicus; assembly: GCA_031761405.1. Lineage (NCBI taxonomy): Eukaryota > Metazoa > Mollusca > Bivalvia > Cardiida > Cardiidae > Serripes > Serripes groenlandicus. The sequence goes on along the minus strand of JASEVX010001269.1, from coordinate 12,888 downwards.
TCGTATACATTTCCGAACACACGCTGTCAGATGACAACAGAAACACAATTTTCTATTTTAGAATTTAACCATTACTGAACTACTAGTACTACTAATTTATTAAACTCATAAATATTTCTGTAAGTACAAACTAAATGTTTCTGAAGCAATTATAATACACCAGCATATATCATGTAAACCATGTGCAGGTGAGAACAGAATACCTCCAAGCACAGGCGTCCGAATTTCCATTACAGAAGAAAATGGGGGAAAACACACAATACCTCGTTAAAATACTCAAATGTACATAGGTCAACTGTTTTAAATTAACTCAATTTTAATAAGTGTGTTTATCTAGTGTTAAAGCATTATACAATTATGCTGTTTATGGGATATAGATGATTTCAGGCATGTCACAGAAAACTAACATTCTCTTATTTCCACCTCGGGTGCGGGAGGTCACAGGTATGATCCCTTGGCCGGGGTTCATACCTCATTAAAAATGGTAGTAATGGCTGCCTTCCGTGCCGCTGAGGGTTGCAGGGATAGCATTACGACTGACTGGCTGATGCCAGGATAAATGGACCAGTAAGACTGGTAACTTACCCAGGAAACTCCGTGATATAACATAAGAAATGTTGAAAGCGGCGTTTCAAATAATAAACATTTACTTATTGTGTCAGTTAGGATGATTTCAAGTATGTCACAGAAAACTGTGGAAATAAGATAATGTTAGTTTTCTGTGACTTACCAAATCATCTCTTTTCAACAAACAGCATTTATATTTCTTTTAAAAGCACTAGATAAACATACTTATTGTTTAAACATTGTATATGCCTCATTGAACTGAGTGTATCTTTATAACAGTTATGTACATTTTATCTCACCACGGTTTGTATATGACACCCAACATTTAAATAGGTTTAATATAGTTGTGTTTACGATTCTAACCGACATAATGTACATGAACGGGCCCGTTTTTAACTCCTGAAAAATATAATTCGAGAGTCTGTGCTATTGTGTAACATGTTTGTGGTTAATCCCAAACCCATTCATCTTCTAATTTTTCACGCCTGACCGCCATGCATTTACGTCAAAATTAGCAACATTCCGCAGCGAAAGATTAACCAAACGACGATTTTCAACATGGTCTAACACATATTTGTTATACTTCTTTCGAAAATGTACAAATAAATACCGTATTGTTGATGAATGATATTATTTTCGGAAAAAACATGATTAAATGCCAACCCCAACAAACATTGCTCAGGTACAATATTCTTTTTATAAGCCCGTCACTTCGCGGGAAATATTCGCTGCGGAACGGGATTATTGTGACGTCAGCGCATGGCGATCAGGCCTTCTGCAAATGTCCACATTTCATGAATATTAATCTTCAGTACAGTGCCTTATGGTTGTTTGAAACCTTTTGATACTATGAATCACGAAAAATATCATTGTTCGGCCTAATTTCACAAAATGTATACACTTTTTTTTTGTCTAATTAACAGTTTACTTATCGTTAAGCACATATATACTGAACCAAAAAAGAAACTTTCGTTAAGTACATACAACATTTTCAGGTTTACCTAAAAGATCTACGCATAAATATACACGCGGTTATTTGTAAACCTGTTCTACTTTACAAAATCGACACGTTAATCCCTGGATAAAAAGCAGGTCCGCTTATTTAACGCAAAAGGCGATTTTACTCGTGCACGTTAGGGATGGGCATATCCGGTCAACCGATCGGATATTCGTGAACGCCAAATTATTGCTCTGGTTGTATACATACTGAAGAAATACAAAACGTCTTTAAGTTGAAGTTTTTTGAGTCGGAATTTCAATGCCGAGAATTCCAGAAAATTTACGAGAGCGAGCCATAGGCATGTTTGAGGCTGGGGTTCCTACTGCAGAGGTTGTAGCACGAGTTGGGTCATCCGCGCAGGCAGTGAGGAGCCTTCGGCGGCGATTTGCGCAGACTGGAAGTGCTAGGGACTTTCTACGGAGTGGCAGACCGCGCGTCACGACTCGAGCCCAAAACCGCTATATCATGAACCAGCACCTACGAAACCGATTTCTCACCGCAACAGCTACATCTGCCGTTACCCCCGGTACACACAACAACCGGATTTCCGCCCAGACTGTGCGGAATCGTTTAGCCGATAACGGTTTGCACGGACATCGTCCGTACGTCTGGTCGGTTTTGACGCGCCGCCATCGCAATAGAATAGAGCAATGGGCACTGGGACATATGCATTAGACAAGACAGCGTTGGCGGACGATTCTCTTTACGGATGAATCGAGATTTGCATTTTCTAGAGGTGATGGCAAAGTACGAGTGTACCGACGTAGGAATGAGCGTTACGCTGACTGTTGCGTACTGGAGCGAGATCGGTTTGGGGGTGGGGGTTCGGTTATGGTGTGGGGCGGTATTGTTTACGGGTATCGCACCCCACTGGTTGTTATCGAGGGGAATCTAAATGCACAGTCATATAGGGAAAACATCTTACGTCCTTATGTTGTCCCTCTGCTTCAGGCCCATGGCCTCATATCGACACTACAACAAGATAATGCCAGGCCCCCATGTCGCTCGTGACAACATACGGTTTTTACAAAACCATAATGTTGATTTTATTGACAACTGGCTCTCAAAAAGTCCGGATCTCAATCCTATAGAACATTTATGGGATAATCTTGATCGACGCCTGCGTCGACGTCCAAACCCGCCTAACAACGTCAACAACCTACGGGCAGCACTGCTTGAAGAGTGGAATAACATCCCACAGGCTGCCATAAACAAACTTGTGCTCTCAATGCGACGTCGCTGCCACACACGCTACTGATAATAGACTTTTGAAATCGACCCTTCCTGTTTTAAACTTAAATGAAACAATCAAATTGATATTTTCTGTCCAATAAACCAATTTCAGTAGATTCATAAGACAAACTTGTACAACAAACAGAAAATTTCATACAAATCTATTAAAACGTTAAAACATTATCTACATTCAAACTAAGCGAAAGTTTCTTTTTTGGTTCAGTATAGTATGATCGTTCTGAATGCTCAATTTTAATACAGTGTTTGTTAAATGAATTTATCTGAAATGAATTGCTTCATATATCAACGTAATAACTTATAAATGTCAGCGTGTCAATTTAAAATGATAAGTGGATAATTTTATGTAAAGTAAGTACATCTACATAATATTGACTAATTAACAAATTATTTATCATTCAGTCGACATATAACCGGTCTTAATACTCTTTTAAACATGTGTGTGGTTTAATTTATCAGTTGAATGTAGAGCTTGAATCAACTGATTTATTTTATCGATTACGGCTACCTCCCTGAAAACACAGTTAATACTGCATATCTTATTGATGATATGGCATTAATTCAAGCTCTAAACAACTCAATGTTCAAGACATTTAATGACCTCGGGGAAATTGTTGTAAAAAAGTTAGTCAAGCTTCTCAATAGTAAAATAGGAATAGAGTCGGTTGCGCTGGTCTTTGATAAATACCTTCCGAATTCAGTCAAAGATTTTGAACGAGATAGACGGACTGCTGGAGAGTGTGCACATTCAAACATTGTTTCAGGTACTCGTGTTGTTCCAAACTACAGACGATCTTTAAACAATACATTATACAAGTCAGCCCTTATTGTGTTCGTTGTGTCTTACATTGAAAACAATATTCAAAACAAATTAGAGTCTTCAAAAGCTGTATATATTGTGGTGGTGCCGTTAATACGGACATCGTCAAAGTAGTTAGATGCCCGGATATACAAGAATTGCCAATGTTATCATCTAACCAAGAAGAAGCTGATACTCGTTTGATTTTACATGCGATAGATCTAGCCAAAACACATCAACGCATTATCATACGATGCGATGACACAGATGTTTTGGTGTTGTTGTTGTACTATCGGGCATCGATGTATCTGACGGGAGAGATATACATGCATGCCGGTCATGTTGTTAAGACCACAAATAGAGAAAGATACATACCTGTTCATTTGATGGTTAAAGTCATCGGAAAATCAGTTTGTAGGTGCCTTCCGGCGTTCCATGCATTAACTTGTTGCGATACAACAAGTTCTCTATTTCGTATTGGCAAAAAGTCAGCATTTAAAATTCTGGAATGCCATATTGAAGATCTCAGAGAATTGTCAACATTTGCCGTGTCTTCCACAATTAACGTAGAAAGTGCCTATAAATTAGCCATGTATTTGTATGGTAATAAGAAACTTGTTAAAGAGTGTAAGTCGTTGGATGAAATTAGATACATGATTGCGACAACATCGGACAAATCAGCATCCCTTCTTCCACCAACTGACGATGCATTTTATCAACATGCGTTAAGAGCTTTTATCAGGCTTATATATAGTGTCATAGCTTTTCCGAAAATTTGACGATTATTTATAAGTCAAAGAACGCTTGTGTCGAAGAAAATTTGAAGGGCCTTCGAATTCGACACAACGGGCGTCGTTGTTTTTAAATGATCGAACATTATGCGAATCAAAATTTACTTAAAAGTTAATTGTAATTTATAGGCTTGTGTATGGTTAATTAAACAAAGCGTGGTTATAAATTTACCTGTCAAGTCAACAAAAAATTTCACACCTCTCCAGGATCACAGGATTTAACTGACAATGACCGACTTTGACTATTATCGTACACATACGCAGGTAAATTTCGAGTAGGGACCAAATAAAACTTTGACACAGGCGATGTTGTAAATTCTCGAATTTTGACTTATTCGTTGTAAAGTCATATAGACAGAAAAAACTTTGATACTACCGGAAATTTGATTTATCCGTGTTTGATACAACGAGCTTCAAATGTACTTCCCTTTTTGATTAGGGTCCACTATTACACGTTTGGACTGATATATTAAATAACTGAATTATATTTACAGACTAAAAGTTTCGAAAATTTCCCAAATATCGAACGATAATTAGTCACAAAGTTACGGTAAAAAAGCATACATGAAAATTGTGTTTATTGTTATTATAAAAAAAAAAAAATTGTGTTTATCGAAATGTTGAATTAATGAACGACGGACAGACGGATAAATGAATGGATGAAAAAGAGGAAAGGCACAAGTAACCCCTAAATGTATATCTTGGGTCAGGTATGTTGAAATGATTTTGTAAAGGTATAAGGTATAACTTGATATATGTGTCAATTAACTCATTTACCGATTTAAACCGTACTCGTATAACTAAATTTGCGCATGCGCAGAAGATATGGACGTAGAAACACAAAAATAACAAATTTTGAACATCATGGCTACGTCAATATATATAAAAAAAACATTCATTAATACATTGTTTTCTATTTATTATTTAAACGCAATTGACGACTTCAAAAATATTGAAAATTTTATCTAAAAAAAAAAAAAAGGCGGGCCTCTTGGAAACGCTCAAAATTTCGGTATTTCTAAGACCGCGATTTTTATGCGAGAACTTACCTAATATGTAGCAGGTATTAACCTACTCAAAAATTGAAAAAGTCGGATTACTATCCTTAATGATCCGGAATGACCTATCATTGTCTGAACGTACATGTAGTCGTATACGTTCGTAACAGAGTCCTACGGATCGGGAATGGTCCAGAGACATCGGCCAAGCACTCCCGACAGCTAGTTACGTCTCGTAACATTCGGGAAACTCAGCCGAGTTTGTCTATTCTGATTATAATCGTGACTATGTCATGACAGATTCTGCTGTATTGAACCAAAATCGTAACAAAACAATTTCCTGTGTTGTATAGACAGTGTCTGTACGTTGTCCTGTGGATCAGGCATGGCCTTGAGAAAATTGTCATTGCCGTATCTTACTAATTGAGTCTAGATTGCGTCCAGATCTTGCCAAATGCGAACGTCTTTGCCGAATCCGTCCCGGAACAGTCCCGTTATTAATACGAATTTCGGCAATAATACCCACGTCAGAGTCCCGACAATTTTAAAGTCCAGACAAAGACGTTTGCAATGCGATAAAGCAGACTGTGATAGAATGGCGACCCGACAGTGTCCCGATCATCTCAAATATGGCGACAGTTTTAAGATTCCAGACCCGGCTGAGCTGCTCACGTCTGGAGTATTCATTCATTGACAGTACCATGCATGCTCCTCGTAGACTAAGACTTCTGCAGCAGGTTGCTCTCATGGAAATGGAAGAAAAAAGGAAGACCTTCTGTTTGCCAATTATTATTTGAACAGAAGGGCACTGCGACACGGTCAAGCCCTGGATATCCAGAAGGAAGCAGCTCGGCTAGAATGAAACATTAATGAGGGAGTTGAGAGAAGAAGATCCAGAAGCTGTCATCAACTACATGAGGCTGCCCATGGAACTGTTCGACGAAGTCCTGGTTCGGATCACACTCCGCATCTCAGTAACACCCAGTCAAGATGTCCATGAAGTCTGCCAAGCCTTCGTTGATGATCACGCTGCAGAGGTAATCGCCTGCGCCCCACTACCCGAGTGGAAGGAAATCGCAAATAAATATCCCACATGCGTGCGTTGCATTGGACGGAAAGCACGTTGCGTGCAAGTGCCCTCCAAAAACCAGATCTACCTATCACAATTACGACGGCTTCTTCTCCATAGTCCTGATGGCCCTCGTAGATGCGGGCTATAAATCTATCTGGCTTTATGTTGGACCAGATGGAGCAACTTTAGACGCACAAATATACAACGAGTGTGAGCTGAAAAAAGTTTTGCAGAACAAGACCATTGGCTTTCCTGACCCAGCTATGCCGATCATGTAATAAAAAGATGCCGAATCGTCGCTGAAGACGCCGACTGTCAGCACAAGCGATGCCGAGCAGGAGCCGTATTTCCCGAACTATAAAAGAACTACAGCAGAAGAGATGCCGTCAGTTTGCCAATAGTTTTCGAATTGACAACATCGGCATTTTTATAGCTGCCGTCTAGGCATCCGAAGGGTTCCCGAATGACGACATTTCAAAATCAGGATGTTTCGGCATGTCTTCGCGACGTTCTCGAACCCTTCCGTGTCCTTCTTTAACACTTCTGGAAACTTTCTCGGCAATTCGGGGCCAAATCAGGATCGAAAAAACTTTAGCATCCAAATTTTAAAAGTTGTTTTAAAATTTGGACGCCGAATGTTTATTTGCGACGGCTTCGGGATCTTCGGCAAACCATCGCCAACCATTCGTGACGTTCGGGAACCCATCACCATTAACTCGGCATCTTCGGAAAGCCTTCTGCGAGGCGTCGTAATCTTTTAGCCATCCCGAGCGGTCCATGAAGGAAGCTGAATCGATGCAGAAAGCTCCCCGAAGACGACGAGTGAAAGACAACTGTTTCACGTATACACAGAAGCTATGCCGATCATGTAATGAAAAGATGCCGAATCATAGCTGAAGACGCCGACTGTCAGCAGAAGGGATACCGAGCAGGAGCCGTATTTTCCGAACTATAAAAGAGCGACAGCAGAAGCGATGCCGTCAGTTTGCCAATAGTTTTCGAATTGACATCGACATTTTTTGTTGTGAATTGAACACTATATATTCATGGTGCGAGGCAAGGGCAAGCTACCCACAAAGAGATTGGTTGTGAAAAAATACTATTCAGCCAGCCCCTGAACACTCAAGCCAGCCGTAGCTGAGAAGAAAAAACTATGAAAAAGTCTTGAAGGGATGCCCCTAGCACATATTGGGAATGGCCAGAACTTCATCCTTATACTCCTGAAGTAGGGCAGTACACACTTCTGGGATAAAATGGCATACACTTTCCGCAGCAACACGGAAGTCATACGCCAAGGAGGCGTACGTGTCCCCAGATGCCATGTACCTCAGCGTCATCGTAAGCTTTAGGACAGCAGGAAGGGCGTTACGGCCCCTGCATCAATGTATGGTACTGTCCATACTGAAGCATCCTGTCGTCTGTGAGCCAGGAGCGGACCCACCGTCTATGACGTCATCGTCTTCTTCTCTGTCTCAAATACAATGCCAAGGCAAGCATGACATCCATTTCAGCTTGGATTTGAAGCTGAAGTGCAAGGTGAAGGCCTATAACATCCATGGTATCCCACTACCAACTTATAACAAAATAGTAGTTCGACATCGTTTATATACCCTGACTCTCAAATCGGCAACATTTTAGCATTCTATCGCCAACGCTTCGGCAACTCTTCAGCATGTACTGCAATGTTACCACAACCTTTCCGCACGATCGGGACACATTCGGGAGCCAATTCCGGAACTGTCGGCATTCTTCCGCGTCGCATTCGGCTACTTCGGAAAGGTTTCGGCGCTTATACCGCAACCTTTCGCATGCCTCTCTACGAATACAAACAGAACGAGCCCGATGGTAAAGCTTCGCCCATTTTATTGATTAATGATCCCGAAAGGTTCCCGAAACTAGCACAATTTTATCGGCAACCCTTCCGCAAAGCATCGGGGCTGTAGTGGACGGCAGCCTTTTAGATATACGGGACTACATGTGTATCACGTGAAACGGGTTTCTAACGGATGTCTTCCGTCAGCGTCGGTTTACTGTCTGGTCACTGTCTCATCTCTGTCGCATCGTATCTGGGAGAAACGGGACGCTGTCGGGACAAATTGGGTCGTTTTGTACCATGCGAAGGATACAAATCGGATCAGAATTCGGTTGGAAACGGCTGAATAGGGACGCTTCCTGAACAATATATGATTGTTGTCATGATTAAATAAATGTTTTTACAAATTTTAAAAAGTTTTGAATTCCAGCCACGAATCAGAAGATGTTGATCTGACTTTTTACCATTTTTAATCGGGAATGTGTAACTGTGGCTTTATGTTTAAAATGTTCACCTATCTAATCAATTCGTTTTTCAGAATATATCAGTGAAAAAGATTAACATTCTTTTGGTGCTCTTTGCAATTCGGACTTGCTATGGACAACACTCCCGAGAACTGGCATTTCGCAGGTAGATCTATAACAATTTGTAACTTGTCTGCAGAATACGACTCTTTTTTTCAAAAGCAATATTGCTACAGGAAGACCGTAAACTAATAAAGCTGTGTATGTCTTTGCAAGTGCCTATGAGCATCATTACAATTCCAAGTTGACTTATATAAGTTACCATGCCAATTGACTGTACAGAGCGAATGATAGATTTAAATACACCGTCAAACGATTTTGTACTCATGCACTAGAAATATAAAACAAGAGGACCACGACCAACGGATTAATTTGAACGATATTGGAAGAGGGTCTCCCAAGGAACACTTGTGGCAAATTAAGTTCAATTCGCCCAGTGCTTTCTGGACAAGAATACTTTTCAAGTTTTCACCATACACATATAAGTGAGGAACCAAGCTCGCCCCCTATTGGATCGGAATCATTTGAGACGAATCTTGGTAGAGGGTAACCCAAGGAATATTTGTGCAAAAGTATTTACAAATCGGTCCTCACTTTTGGACACGAAGGTTTTTAAAGTTTTGTCATGTTCCCCCTTTTTGATGCGCAGCATCAACAGATATGGATGGCATTCATTCTTTGAACAATTTCTGAAGAGAACCACCTACGGAACATTCATGTGAAACTATTATGCATTTGATTTATTGGTTTAGAAGAAAAGTTATTTGTAGGAAAATGTGAACGGGCAGACAGACGGATGGACGATGACGGACGATGATATATCACAATAGTTCAACCGGAATTCGTATTGAAGTGAGCTTAAAATACAACGAACAACAACAATTAAAATTCGACGAACAGTTGTTTGTTTCTTTTAGATACCATTAAACCGTGGCATATAATAATTTACATTCAAGTCCTGTATTTTACAATGCAGGTCCAAATGTAGCACTTAAAAACCATGCACAACAACACCCAGGAGATTTTTCCGGTCAGGTGGCTGGTCTTGCAGTTGATGGTAACACAAATAGTGACAATGGACGATCTTGCTCCCATACTTCTCACGGACAGGGTTCTAATTATCCATGGTGGAGTGTTGATTTAGGAACGTTTTACTACCTGACAGGCATACGGATTTATAACAGAGGTATGTACGTATAATAAACAGTCAAATGTAACTCTCAAATACATTTTATGTGCCATGGTAATATTCTTGAATAACGTACGTCGCCTGCTTTGGAAGCGTGACACATTGGTTAAAATTTCTCCCCTCATCTGTTCGTCCGTTTTGTCGAGTGAATGTATACCTCCGTCAAAAATCACTTTTCACACTCCTTAAAAGGTGACACATAGGTCCATCTGAACACTCCTGTATTTAATAGTTTAGTATTATATGTTTAATAAGTTCTTTAGTCACGATCATTTTGTAACTACTACCTATTAGATTCAAAGGAAAACAGCTAAAACGTATGTGGGTATGGTTATTTATATACCTACACATTTTCAGGTGAAAAACAGAAAGCAAAATATCACGTGCGAATACAATACGGCGTATTAAAGAGTCCGTATTTATCTATGAAAATGTGTTACCCAATATGGCAATATGACGTCATTAAATATGGTAGCATTATCATTCACCAGCCATTCGTACTATTTATTTAATACTTGTAAATAATATTTTAGTATTAAAAACATAATTTGATATAAGTCTTACTTTTTGTGACAAATACTGTATATATATATAACAAAAGGAAAAGTTGTTACAGAAACCTTTAGGTAACGTTGTATTTCGATACTATAGCAAGAGAAAATTAACTTTCCGCACGCTCATAGAATTGACTACTTCAGCAAAATACCCTATTTATCTAGGTCCTACGAGAGCGATTATCAATATAAATGTTCAAGACAATGCAGGCAAGAGTAAAACATTTGGTTTCTGACCTGTCAAACCACAAAATGTCAAGTGCGCGTTTACAGAAGAAATTCAAACAAATGTCGCTGCTGCAGGACATAGCATCATAGCCTTACATTTCAATACACATGAGAACAGTGTCAATTTTTTTACGAAAACGATAGGTAAGCAGACTTGTTTTGAATACATATCTGTCTTATTCAATTATGATCATCCTTTAAGTTATTATTTGAATTAATAATAACATTTCGAATTAGGCAAAAGTGGCGTTAAAACAGATAATAACACATGATAAACAGGAATATGAGAAAGTCAACACAGTTGATGACAAACCGCTTTACTATTGTTGATTTATAGATGCATACCACAGAGACAGACTGAAATTTTTCTCTATAAAAGGATATTCAAGACAAGGGAAATAAGATACTATACGAATCAAGAAACAACGAATATATGAATGACATCATCCAAGTCTCCCCTGGATGGGACAATAGCAGTTGATTCAATTGCTATATATTTACCCCCAGACAGACCTGATTCCTATCTCACTTTATGCGAGGTGCAAGTATTTGCCAAGTAAGTATGTTGTACTTCAGTCAAATTAGGTTTGTATATAAGTGTTTGTAAGGAATTGTTATGGTGGTATGCTTTCTGCACCACATAACCACTTACTTAACACATTATATTATGGAACGTCTTTGCTGCCTTATTATGCAATATTTGTTTGTATTCTGTGTTGTCTTTACACTATCATGCCATAATCCTTTATGCTATGTACACTGGATGAAATGTGTTAGGTGCATACCCGTTTCGTTATGTACACACTTCATTATATCATGTATACTGATCTTTGTGTCTTGTGAATTCTCCATTTCGTTATGTGCATACTTCATTATAATATACAGATGTTTATTAGGTCAATCATGTTGTCAAGCTAGAAGTGAGCCCGTGTTGCTTTACATTAACTTTCCTTTTTCGACTCTTTTACATTTAAAGTAGTGCAGGTCCTTTTTTATTCATCAGAAGATCCATTTGAAAGAACTCAGTTACAGCGAATATTGTAAATGCATTCCAAAGACTAAAATAATAATGTTTCTCTTTATATGATAAGTATTGTGGTCGTTATTTTGGCAAAAAGTGTCATGTGTCAGAGAGAGAGAGAGAGAGAGAGAAGAGTAGAGAGAGGAGAGAGAGAGTGAGAGAGAGAGAGAGAGAGAGAGAGAGAGAGAGAGAGAGAGAGAGAGAGAGAGAGAGAGAAAAGAGAGAAAGAGAGAGAGAGAGAGAGAGAGAGAGAGAGAGAGAGAGAGAGAGAGAGAGAGAGAGAGAGAGAAGAGAGAGAGAGAGAGATCCATAGCTAGGTGTCAGGCAGCTATCTTTCCTCATCTGTACTAATTACGTAAAGTTTGGTTTTTCGCTGGAGCCCCCCTCATATTGATTATTACCACAGAAGGATGCTTTGGACTCATGCTAGAACGGCTCGTTTACAGCAATGATGAAACCTTTTGTTTTTGGAGGTAAACTATGGTTCATACCTGCTTATCAAAATTAGTCAGCTTGCATCTTTGTTGCAGAACAGTGTCCGTATCCGTATGGGCTTACAACATGGACACTTTACACAAAATGACTACGAAGTGAATACTCTGACCTCAGATTTTTTTTAAATCTCGACTGAACTTAGAGTTATAATTTAGAGGGACTTCCTTAAAAATTTATTACCATTTTGTAAACTAACAAACAAGACAGCTGACATACATGTACATTTGTTAGTTCACTACGTGCTTCGGTCATGGTGGTTGTCGGAAAGATTGGGCTTTCTTTACTAGTTAATGGTGGAGTTGCCCTTGTTGCAAGGCACATTTTCTAGCCTAGAACTGGTTTTGTTTACGCAGGGATCATGAATAAGTGAACTGTCGCCGTGATAAAATTGAAATATTGTTGAGAAGCGGCGTAAAACACCAATAAATAAATAAATAAATTCTTTACTAGTTATGATATTACCTTGTGTCAAGTACACCACGTAGAAAAGTGTTCATGTTTTATGTTCGCGTTTTATAAACGCAGAGGTAAAACAGTTATGCTAACGATTTTGAGTCAGGCTTCACGAATATAAACTTTAGCTTGT
>JASEVX010001268.1:0-19161 GCA_031761405.1 Serripes groenlandicus | reverse complement strand
CCCTGTATGGTGTGGGTGTAGGTGGAGATCACCCTGTATGGTGTGGTGCAGATCGACCTGTAGAGTGTAGGTACAGATCACCCTGTATGGTGTAGTGTAGGTGGAGATCACCCTGTATGGTGTGGTGCAGATCAACCTGTAGAGTGTAGGTACAGATCACCCTGTATGGTGTAGATGCAGAAAATAAAATACAAGGACTACAAGGACATGCAACGACGGCTGTAGTATGACAAGGACAGAGTACCCTGTAGAGTGTATGTACAGATCACCCTGTATGGTGTAGTGTAGGTGGAGATCACCCTGTATGGTGTGGTGCAGATCGACCTGTAGAGTATAGGTACAGATCACCCTGTATGGTGTAGATGCAGAAAATAAAACACAAGGACTACAAGGACATGCAACGACGGCTGTAGTATGACAAGGACAGATTACCCTGTAGAGTGTAGGTACAGATCACCCTGTATGGTGTAGATGCAGAAAATAAAATACAAGGACTACAAGGACATGCAACGACGGCTGTAGTATGACAAGGACAGATTACCCTGTAGAGTGTAGGTATAGATCACCCTGTATGGTGTAGTGTAGGTGGAGATCACCCTGTATGGTGTGGTGCAGATCGACCTGTAGAGTGTAGGTACAGATCACCCTGTATGGTGTAGATGCAGAAAATAAAATACAAAGACTACAAGGACATGCAACGACGGCTGTAGTATGACAAGGACAGATCACCATGTAGAGTGTAGGTACAGATCACCCTGTATGGTGTAGATGCAGAAAATAAAATACAAGGACTACAAGGACATGCAAGGACGGCTGTAGTATGACATGGACAGATTACACTGTAAAGTGTAGGTACAGATCACCCTGTATGGTGTAGGCGCAGATCACCCTGTATGGTGTGGGTGCATATCACCCTGTAGAGTGTAGGTACAGATCACCTTGTATGGTGTAGATGCAGAAAATAAAATACAAGGACTACAAGAACATGCAAGGACGAATGAAGTATGACAAGGACAGATTACCCTGTATAGTGTAGGTACAGATCACCCTGTATGGTGTAGGTGGAGATCACCCTGTATGGTGTGGGTCCAGATCACCATGTAGAGTGTAGGTACAGACCACCCTGTATGGTGTAGGTGCAGATTACACTGTAGAGTGTAGATGCAGATTATCCTGTAGAGTGTATGTACAGATTATCCTGTATGGTGTAGGTGCAGATCGCCCTGTAGAGTGTAGGTACAGATTATCCTGTATGGTGTAGGTACAGACCACCCTGTAGAGTGTAGGTACACACCACCCTGTATAGTGTAGATGCAGATTACCCTGTATAGTGTAGATGCAGATTTTTCTTTTAATAGTTGGTTGCGCTCGTCAAATACGGCGGAGTCGTTAACCGTAGCAACCCCTTTTGAACTGAGATCAAATCAACGATTTCTTTCCGCTCTTTGGTGGTTTTGGGGATTTTGTCTGTTGTTTGTCGAATGATATTGTCTTTTATATGCTTTGTGCATAATTTACGTTTTACACCGGGCATAGCCATATCAATGGCATTGGTCATTGCCCTCTCGTCGTCCGTACCCATTAACAGTTCTATATTGTTAAGTTCTAATCCTAACACTCCTCTGATGTGAGAAAAGAAGCGGAAATAGTTTTTTTGGCGTCCATCCCAATGAAGCATCAGAGGACCTAACAGTATTGGCGGCTCACCTGTACCTTTTCTGTTAATCTTGCGCGACTTATAAACCGTTGTAGTAACAAAACATTTTCCTAAAGAAAAAGTTCTGTCGACACCAACAACCCCCGACTTCGTCGATAAGAATGATTTAAAGTCTTCTAATTGTTCATCTGTATAGCAAATAATTATAGGCAGATTGCTTTCACGCGAATGAATCATTTCCGCTACAAACGGGTGGTTATCATTAAGCTGGTGAATTACATTCATGATTTCATCCGCTATATTTTGAGACTTATGACCTTTATTGCCCTCGTTAGCAGTCTTTGCTTTTACATTTTGACACTGTTTTAAATCACGTGGGAAATTGAACGAATCGTCTAAGGTTGGATTTGTGAGTTGCGTATACGTATCGGTTGGTTTTTGGTGAACTACGTTTGCTTTTATCTTCTTGATAACATCGGGGTGGGTTCTCACATAACCTTGAGTGTTGATTTTTGAATTGCCGTGCGGAATTTCAGAAGTGCTGTAATTACCCACATATTCAATGACCGCGATATTATTACGACAGTTAAAGTCACTAGGTACACACTCAACCCAACTAACTCGTTTTTTGTATGTGTTGTCACGTTTTAAAGCCATGTAATGTCTATGTACGGTAACTATCCTGCTTAGTGGTGGTTGTGGCTCTAACATGGAAACCTCTTTTTTACCCTTAGTTCTTATTTCTTTATACACGATACCGTCTTTGACCACAACATAATTCAAACCATGGGGCTTACTTTCTTCGTGCGTTAACAGAAAAGTAGATTTCACGTTTCTGGCTTTTTTAGAGTCCCAGGTCCCACAGTCATCCCAAAATTGAGGTGCCTTTTTAGATTCTCTTTTTGACATGTTATCTGAATTATTGAACAAAATAAACACATTTTCCTTAACACCCCTTGGAACACTATCAACACAGGGCTCTTCACTTGCCAAAATATCAAACAACTCGTCAATGGTTAAGACTTTTCCATTTTCTGGAAGGGGATTTAGTCCAGGTATATTTGTTTTTGATTCTGCTTCACCGTCACTGTTATTGAATGAGGTATTCTGTTCACTTGTGGGTAACACATTTTGCTCAGCACTTTCACTTATATCTAATGACGTACGTGTTTCACTTCTATCCACGATGTGTGGTTCTGGTTCTATATATGAACATTCTTTACTTGGTATGATTAACAGTTTCAATCGACGACTGATTAGGTGTACTCAGTTTGTTCTCATTCTCCTCGAAGACAGAAATCAAGGGAACAAAATGATTAGGCAGCCATGGTGTTCCTGGTATGTGGTGTCCAATCAAAGTCCACATTATATGTAATGGTTCTAATTCTTCCACATGGTCCTTTGGCTCAAATGATCTTGTCAACAAGTCAGCTATATAATCCTGTTTGTGGTTAACTGTGGGATATAATGACGTTATTTCACGGTTTAAAGCACCACTAGCAGCCTGAATGTTCCATGCATCTGAGTATGCCCCTAACTGTGCACAGTTTACCATGGACTGTTCAAAAGAATCACAAACAAATACAAAGTCTTTACTGTATGGTTGCTGAACGTAATATTCTTGGTAAGTTGCCATTTCCACGCATGTACGTGCTCTTATTTCTTCATTAAGGGAATCATTTCCACATATACAGATTGAAAGGGAGTTGAACAAACAATTTCCATCCCCTCTTGTTAAAATTCGTTGTTGATCTACTATGTTAGTCTCACTCCTCTCAAGGTACGCCAGAGCTCTGAAGTCTACACGAAGACTTGACCGATCAAAGTTGTTAAACACACTCATAGTAGGCATCATGGTCTTTTCCCGCTTGGCAACCACACGCAGCTTCTCAACACTGTCTGATGCAGCCTGAAATATGGTTGAACAATAATATTATTTATACTGTATGTGTGATGTATGTTACCGTTGGTGTACGTAAATAAATACTACATGACTTCCATTCATAACTAGCATAATTGTGGTTAAAAAACTACAGTCAGTAACTGGAGCGTAACTTTAATTTCTTGATATTTTTTCATAATTCATCCTTATAAGTATCAATAAAATATTAGTATCATTCTAAAGCTAAATGGGCTTATATGCAATTTATTTCATAGGCAAGTCCTTTTTGACAGCTGGCTGTGATTTTGATAGATCTTCATGTAAACTTTGTTTTTAAAAAAAATCGGCAATTAAAAAGTGTTTCCTATGGATTCAGGCAAACAAAATAATAATCTTTAAACAGTTAAATTAATATAGGGACATTCTTTTATCATATCCTAGTATGTTTTTACATGTGTTATTGAAATTAATTACCCCTACGCTGTTTATAATGAAAAATAGAATTGATTGGTGTGAAGTCGTTATTAAGTGTCAAATCTGGGGGTGGGTGGGGTACGCATTCTCGATCGTGATTGGCTTAAATCTACCAATTGATAACTTCCACTGACCATAATTGACACTTCATAAAACACAATACACAATTTCTAGTGGACATATACGTCCTGTGTTTTGATTGTCGGCGTATACCCTTAATTCCTGGACATACTTGGACGTCTCCCTTGTCAATTTTGGGCGTACGGGATCGATTTTCGGGCGTAAAAACGCCCAATACGTCCATTAACGTGAGCGCTGCTTTAATGTATGAAATAGTGAATGTGACGAAGCATGTAGATATCTAACAAGTTAAAATAATGTAAGAAATGGAGCCGTCGTTTATGATAAACGACTTCTTATTTTCCTACATTATTTCAGTAATTCCTCTTATGACCAAATGAAATAAAAGACTTTAATGTATGAAATAGTGAATGTGACGAATCATATTAGACAAGTTAAAATAATGTAAGAAATGGAGCCGTCGTTTATGATAAACGACTTCTTATTTTCTTACATTATTTCAGTCATTCCTCTTATGACCAAATGAAATAAAAGACTTTAATGTATGAAAGAGTGAATGTGGTGAAACGTGTAGATATTAGACAAGTTAAAATAATGTAAGAAATGGAGCCGTCGTTTATGATAAACGACTTCTTATTTTCCTACATTATTTCAGTAATTCCTCTTATGACCAAATGAAATAAAAGACTTTAATGTATGAAATAGTGAATGTGACGAAGCATGTAGATATTAGACAAGTTAAAATAATGTAAGAAATGGAGCCGTCGTTTATGATAAACGACTTCTTATTTTCTTACATTATTTCAGTAATTCCTCTTATGACCAAATGAAATAAAAGACTTTAATGTATGAAATAGTGAATGTGACGTAGCATGTAGATATTAGACAAGTTAAAATAATGTAAGAAATGGAGCCGTCGTTTATGATAAACGACTTCTTATTTTCTTACATTATTTCAGTCATTCCTCTTATGACCAAATGAAATAAAAGACTTTAATGTATGAAATAGTGAATGTGGTGAAACGTGTAGATATTAGACAAGTTAAAATAATGTAAGAAATGGAGCCGTCGTTTATGATAAACGACTTCTTATTTTCCTACATTATTTCAGTCATTCCTCTTATGACAAAATGAAATAAAATACTTAAATGTATGAAAGAGTGAATGTGGTGAAACGTCTAGATATTAGACAAGTTAAAATAATGTAAGAAATGGAGCTGTCGTTTATGTTCAAAGGACTTTTTATTTTCTTACATTATTTCAGTAATTCCTCTTATGACCAAATAAAATAAAATACTTAAATGTATGAAAGAGTGAATGTGGTGAAACGTGTTGATATTAGACAAGTTAAAATAATGTAAGACGTGGAGCCGTCGTTTATGATAAACGACTTCTTATTTTCTTACATTATTTCAGTAATTCCTCTTATGACAAAATAAAATACTTAAATGTATGAAAGAGTGAATGTGGTGAAACGTGTATATATCTGACAAGTTAAAATAATGTAAGAAATGGAGCCGTCTTTTATGTTCAAAGGACTTCTTATTTTCTTACATTATTTCAGTAATTCCTCTTATGACCAGAATAAAATAAAAGACTTAAATGTTTGAAAGAGTGAATGTGATGAAACGTGTAGATATTAGACAAGTTAAAATAATGTGAAAATGGAGCTGTCGTTTATGTTCAAAGGACTTCTTATTTTCTTACATTATTTCAGTAATTCTTCTTATGACCAAATAAAATAAAATACTTTAATGTATGAAAAAGTGAATGTGACGAAGCATGTAGAAATCTGACTAGTTAAAATAATGTAAGAAATGGAGCCGTCTTATTCTGTATTGAGTATGAATTATGGGCCTTAAATGATGTAGTATGTATGACTCTTATATATAAACTGGCAGTTATATAAGAGATATGTATAGGCGGTACCCTGTATAGGCATAAAGTTATAACGTTTACATTTACAACACCAAATTTGCAATAATTGTCCAATCTTTATAAATGTGAATAATTAAGATTTATAATATTCAAAGAAATGTACTTACATCTCTTAGTCTAAACAGGGCACTGTTATAACTGTACGAATCTCCGTCATCCCTACGTATACACATCCGACACTCAAATGAATAAATAAATTGCAAGTCTGAATTATTCAGTCCTTCACACTGAACGTGAACCCATTTTGAACAACAATTACACTGAACAGAACCATAATCACAATTTTCACAACAAATAGCACATGGCCAGTGTCCAGCTTTGGCCTTTTTACGTGAGTTTCCTGGCATAATTACAGAGATTGTTCACAATAACGCTTAAGAAATTTAAAACTATTGCACGCCTATTTATGAAGAATATTGAAATCTTTCTGATATATACTTTTTTTAATACCTATATATACCCGTTAAATTCTGAACTTAAGAAGAATATACTCCTACCTGTGAAATGTCACATGGAGGTGTCAACTGTGCGACATGACCCCTGTTTATTCCATACCTGGGCCTGGTTATTCATAATATACAAGGCTTCTGCAGTGAAATGAAGGTGTCAATTGTCCGACATGACTCCTGTGTATACCATACCTGAACCCGGGTGATTCCTAATAAAGATGGCTTCTATGGGATGAAATGAAAGCCAGTGCCATCTTTGGCACAACCCCAGTGTATTATAGGATGACGTGTTTATTCCCACACCTTTATTCCACGAAATTTAATTGATCCATGGTGTCAATGTAAAGATAGAATAATAGAAGTAGTAATTTAAAACGCCAAATGGAATAATAAGCATTCATTTTTAATATAAATATTATTTTTAATAACGAAATATATAACTTAAACACATTTTAACATGTAGAGTGTAGGTGCAGATCACTAAGCAGGGAATAAGCTAATATTACTTGTATATCCCTAGAGTACATACCAGAGTAAAAAGCTAAGCAGGGAATCAGATAATATTACTTGTATATCGTTACAGTGCATCTGTACCTTACACCCTACCTACAGGGTGATCTTCATCTACACTCTACAGGGTGATCTGCACCTACACTCTACATGGTGATCTACACCTACACTCTACATGGTGATCTGCACCTACACCATACAGGATAATCTGAACCTACACTCAACAGGGTAATCTGCTTCTACACTCTACTGGTGGTCTGTACCTACACTCTACAGGGTGGTCTGTACTGTACCTACACCATACAAGATAATCTGTACCTACACTCTACAGGTGGTCTGTACCTACACCATACAGGCTAATATGTACCTACACTCTACAGGTGGTCTGTACCTACACCATACAGGATAATCTGTACCTACACTCTACATGGTGGTCTGTACCTACACCATACAGGATAATCTGTACCTACACTCTACAGGTGGTCTGTACCTACACCATACAGGCTAATCTGTACCTACACTATACAGGTGGTCTGTACCTACACCACACAGGATAATCTGTACCTACACTCTACAGGTGGTCTGTACCTACACCACACAGGATAATCTGTACCTACACCATACAGGCTAATCTGTACCTACACTCTACAGGTGGTCTGTACCTACACCACACAGGATAATCTGTACCTACACTCTACAGGTGGTCTGTACCTACACCACACAGGATAATCTGTACCTACACTCTACAGGGTAATCTGTCCTTGTCATACTACAGCGGTCCTTGCATGTCCTTGTATTTTATTTTCTGCATTTACACCATACAAGGTGATCTGTACCTACACTCTACAGGGTAATCTGTCCTTGTCATACTACAGCCGTCCTTGCATGTCCTTGTAGTCCTTGTATTTTATTTTCTGCATCTACACTCTACACGGTGATCTGTACCTATACTCTACATGGGGATCTGCACCCACACACACCATACAGGGTGATCTCCGCCTACACCGTACAGGGTGATCTGTACCTACACTATACAGGGTAATCTGTCCTTGTCATACTACAGCCGTCGTTGCATGTCCTTGTAGTCCTTGTATTTTATTTTCTGCATCTACACCATACAGGGTGATCTGTACCTACACTCTACAGGGTGATATGCACCCACACCATACAGGGTGATCTGCGCCTACACCATACAGGGTGATCTGTACCTACACTATACAGTGTAATCTGTCCTTGTCATACTACAGCCGTCCGTGCATGTCCTTGTAGTCCTTGTATTTTATTTTCTGCATCTACACCATACAGGGTGATCTGTACCTACACTTTACAGGGTGATCTGCACCCACACCATACAGGGTGATCCGTACCTACACCATACAGGTTGATATGTACCTACACTCTACAGGGTAATCTGTCCTTGTCATGCTACAGCCGTCCTTGTAGTCCTTGTGTAGTCCTTGTAGTCCTTGTGTAGTCCTTGTAGTCCTTGTAGTCCTTGTAGTCCTTGCAGTATTTAGTAGGACCGGTTGTATTCAAAGTCGTCTGATGTAAATGTGTTGCATGTAGACAATGGTTAAAACAAAAAGCCGTGATACAACACAAGTCAAGTTAACCCTTTCCCTCATATAGACGCTTTCTGACGCCTCTGCAGTAGACGACTGTTTGAAAACATGATTGATTGATTTGGAGTTTAACGCCGTTATCAACAATTGTTCAGTCATGTCACGGCGACCAGTTCACCTACTCATATGTTTTCTGATTTGCTCACACCAGTACTTACACAAAATTCTTTCCAAGCAACTGGCTGCTTTTTCACATAGATTGTTAGCCCATTGGTGAAAGACGACTGACGCCAGTCACAGTGACCTTTATCAAACGTCGGAAATAATGTTGGCCGAGCTGGGGTTCAACCTCACATCCACTTGATTGACAGTCCGCTTCGCTACCGACTGAGCTACCGGGGCTCGGCTTTTGAAAACATAATGACAAAAGAAGAAATTGCTCAAAACGAGCAATTTTTCCTTGTGCCACAATGTTTTCCACTTAAAGTCATAGGTTATCCATTCAATTTATAAAGATTTTCTATATTTTTGACAATATATGTTCAAAGTCGTCTGCTGCAGAATTGTTGTATGAGGGAAAGTGTTTTTAACAAATATCTGCCTCCACTCAGTTGTATCAATATATACGCAAGAAACACAGACTGATCTTCATCTTCATTTTTCTCAAAAAACAAAGTGTACCGTTTTCACATGGATTGGCTCAACAATGCATGTAACATGTAAACCTGTCATCGTAAAAAATATTTCCGTATTGCATGTTCTATAATTAGATCCATAAATTGAAATGGTTCGGTTAATTTGATTAGTGGTTCTGAAGCTTATTGATTAATTACTTTTCGACTTTGAACTTCCCAGAAGATAATTTGAGTTAAAATTGATTAATGTTTTCTCTTTATGGTTGTAATTTAACCTCGATATATATCAACCAGTGCATTATGCTATTTTCTTCAGGGGAATTTAATACACAAGACAATTCTTTTAAAGACACAACATATTGTTTCTACTTTTCTCTGTTCATACATTTACTTTAAGACGTATTTTAACTGTCATGATTGATTTATTGATTGTTTGGTGTTTTACGCAGCTTTTAAATATGTTTTTCAGTTATATCCCGGGGATTCCCGGGTAAGTTACCAGTACTACTGGTTCGTTTTCCCTGACACCAGCCAGTCAGTTGTAATATTTACTATTAACCTGGCAACCCCGAGCGCTAAAGAGGGCAGCCATGACTACCATTTGTAAAGTATTTGGTATGACCCGGCCGGGGATCAAACCCGCGACCTCCCGCACGCGAGGCGGACCCGTTACCACTACACCACCGAGGCGCTTTTAACTTCCATGAACTTTTAGTCCAGTAGTACCGGTAACTTACCCAGGACAGGCCGTAATATAACTGTAAAATTGTTGAAAGCGGTGTAAATCACCAAACAACCAATCAATCAATCGGTATTCATATTTTCAATAAGTAGAACAAATTAATCCATAGTTATGATAGGTACTTCTCAAATGTCAATGGTGACTATACCTGTTGCAGAAACTCCGCGCGATAGGGGTTAAACATAGTTTATGTGCCTATAAAAAGAATCCCTGCATTTATTGTATAATCTATACTAACCTATAGGTAATGTATATTTAATATACCCCTGGTTGATTTATTGATTTGGGTTTAATGCCAGTTCCAACAATTGGTAATTCATATTCACCAATTCACCTACCAATGTGGTTCCTGACTTTCTCACACCAGCACTCCACATAACAGATTTTCGAAGCAATTGGCTGCTTTTCCACATAGACTAATAGCCAATTGGTGGAAGACGAATCACGCTTGTCACAGTAACTTTTGTCAAACGTCGGAAAGAAGGTTGGCCGAGTTTGGCTTCGAACTAAATAACCCCTCGATTGAAAGCCCGCGTCTCTACCGACTGAACTACCGGGGTTCAACTACATATGAGTCGTCCCACGAGACAACCAGCAGTCCGCGCAGGCTAATCCGGGTCGATAAATTCCGCCTCAGAGGGATAGAGGTATAGAGTAATGGTTCCTGATACATAAAATCCACAGGAGACGAAAAGTGTCTGTCCGGGTTAGCCTGCGCGGCATGCTTAGGCTGATCTGGTTCGATGCTTTTACGCAGAGTCCACAATGTTTGTTTTCTCGCGGGATGGCTCATATACAAAGAATCCCTGAGTATATTATAAAGTCTATTATAACTTATAAGTAATGCATATTTGATACACCCTTGGTAATAGTCTATCTACTCATGGTTATTAATTCATGAAACCCTCGAGAGATGTACGAATTATGCAACGCCAATCGAAAACCGAACTTCAGAAATCTTTCTTTCAGTGACGATCCCTTTTAGCCTGCAACTGGTTCGAGTTTAATTAAAGTTTACAACTTGATCGTAGTTGATATTAATTTCAACTCCTTATCTTCGCTTTCGTGTGGTGTCTAAATATGTTATTACATTAGTGTTATTTATTCAAGATTTATTGCATCATGTTACAGCGCCTGTTGCTTTGACCATCAAGCGTCTGAGTGCTGTCGTTTTATACCCACGTTCACATATAATGTTAAATGAAAAAAACAATTGAGAAAGAACAATCTAAAAGTAATTCTAAACGGCATATGGCAGGTATTAAACTTCCTGCTCATCTTTCTATCTACCAAAGGCATGCTATGAGACAAGCGTGGAATTGCCAGTTCCATTCATAAGGAAAAGCAGTAAAATGGCAATATGTTTATTGAGTAATCTTGATAAATCCCACATGTAAGCTTTTATTTCACCTATTTCGTAAAATATCATTAGTGTACCCTTTACCGCCTTGGTGTTGTAGTGGTGGAAGCGTCAATCTAGTGGGCTGGAGACCATTGTTCAATCCCCAGTCGCCTTTAAACAAAAATCTTTTTTTATTTATTTTTTAGAGTATTGTTTTCCTTCCGTGCATTATTACTAAGTGTTCACTTAGTAAAAGAAAAAGAAAATCAGACACAAGAGCAGATATGTAAATATTACGTTTGGAATTTGGCCATACAAATAGCGCGTTCAGCTTTTCCATTGATGACTTCAATAATAGCAGTTGTGGAGCAGTAACATTCCTCAAAACCAGAAAGCACTAAACTAAGTAAATTTAAACACCAACCATCTTAAGCGTCCAAACCAAAAATGAAACAAGACGATGAATATAGATGAGGCGCTCCTGACAATAAGGGGTGTTTTGTCATTTACATAAAGGGGGGTGCGGGCGGAAAGGGGGGAGGGTGTCACAAAATGGCGGATGGTAGTGAAACCGATCGGACTACACATCTAAGTTCCTTTGAAAAGTTGTAGCTATGCACATTCGACCAGAGTAGGCTCTGGTGAGACTCCCCGAGTCTTTACTGTTCGTACATGCAACAAAGCCCTCATTGGCACCCAGGGTTACGGGGTTTAGCATTTCGATCTGCTGACCGGTGTCAGGATCAACAGACCAGTAGTACCGGTAACTTACCCAGGAAACGCCGTCGGATATAACGAAAAATACCAAACAATTAACATGCAACAAAGCCCCTAGTTTCCTGACACGGCCCACATGCTCACATTCCTTGTGATAAATCCCAATAAAACGGGTTCAGAATTGCCCATAATATATAACAAAGGGTGAAATAGACGGTTTGTCTCTGGAGTATTAAAACGCTAATGATACGAATGAACAACAAGGATTCGATTTCTTTGCTGTTGTTTGTCTTGTTTATGTGGATTGTCTACGCTTATATGAACCGCGCCATACACAAACACGACGCTCCGAGGTTTTAAGAAAACATGGCAAATTACGATCCACATGCATATGTTTTAGTTAAATCCTTCTTTATTCCGTCATGATAACACAAACATAAAAGTCACTTTTCTTCAAGTAAGAACATGTGACATGAACGACAGCTTAGATAGTAAGAAACCTGTATATATAACTTGTAGCATTTGCTTTGGTCATACATTTTTCTCTAACTTTCTCATTTTTACGGGGCGTTTTTACCCTTGATGATCGCAGTATAATTCCTGGCTGTGGGTAATACGTTTTCTAACTACATATTGAGCCGTCCCGCGAGAAAAACCAACATTGTTACCTCTGCGTTATGTGTCGATACAGATCAGCCTGCGCAGTCCGCGCATACTTATCCGGGCTGACTCATTCCGTCTCATGGGAATAGAGGTATATAGTAAAGATTCCTGAAACAGGAAATCTACAGGAGGCAAAAGTGTCTGTCCGGGATAGCCTGCGTGGCGTGCTTAGGCTGATCCGGGTATATATACTTTACGCAGAGTCCACAATGTTGGTTATCTCGCGGGATGGCTCAATTTATTATGCATTTGGTGATACGCTTTTCTGTCCCATTATGAGCCATACGAAGTGAATCCCGATCATTAGGACCTTAATATCGAGATCGGCTTTTTAATTGTATATATGTCCGTTATCTAGTACAACAACCAGTGGGGAAGTATAATATGCACATTTAAAAGTATCTAACAAATGTCTTTTTACTAAAACATCGGTCAGTTATAGAAACCTTAGAGGCGTTAACGTGTGTTTTGTTGTTTTTTTGTATAAAAAGGTTAATTCCGTACCACCAGTATTTTCAGTGCTTTGATTGTGTAAAACGTATTAACCGAAACATGATAACATTGTTGATAAAATGAATAATTAGTATACTTACAAGTGGGCGGGTTATTAATTGAAGGGACATAATGGCGCGTTTATTATGAAATAGATTTATCAGTTCTTTCAATTTTCTTTCTCAGACATAGACTAAACATTCCGTTATGATTTATATATAAGCCTTGCTACTGCAAAAAGCACCCTTAAGAATGTGTTAAATCGCGACCAGATTAAATTATGGCCAATACAGAACTTTTATATACAGCATACAACCTTTTCTTCTTGAAAGTGATGTTTGATAACAGATGGCAATACATACATGTTCATGTGGGTACATCATTCTCACAAATGATGTAGATCAAGATTTACGGCAATGTTTTGATTGTCGACTATTTTCATAATTTTGAAACGAAAATAGCTACTTTTCTGTTACCAGTGTACCAGTTAAAAAGGAACTTATTTCTTTCGTCTTCGAATCTTGGACAAATGCAAAATGCGTGATACTCGTCTTCTAAAATTATAACATCTTTGGTCAATAAACAGTAGAAACATGTTCTGAATTACGACCCAATTCAATATTAAGTTTATGACTAGAGCATCTAAATCTAGCGAGAGGTTTCTTAACTGGAACGATAGGTCCATATTTAATATGTTTCGGAGACTATAATATTAAATTAATTGACTAATTCCAGTCAAACTAAACCTGTGCTCTGCCCCCTGTTCATTCTTATCACAGCATAAGAAAGCATTGCAAATAACTATACAAATATGTGCAATCTAGCTATAAATGAATGTATCAGTTGTGAAACATGGCGGCAAAATAAGAAATAGCTCATTTGAAACGCTGTGTATCTGCACGATATGGCGATTGATTGTTCTTATCGCAGCATCAGAAGACATTGCAAACAACTATACGCAAAATAATGCAATATGTCTATAAATGAATGTCTTTGGTTGTGAAACATGGCGGCGATATTGGAAATAGCTCAATATGGGCAATACTTCTGTTGTCATCACGATTTAAGAATCAACTTTGCTAAAGATGCGTCAAAATGCGTCTGTAACTGGTTGAACAACATTGATGTTGCAAATGCATTAACTGTGCGACCTTAAATACAATTTGCTGACAATGTAGACTAAGATCCGTCTGTGCTGTCGTGCTGTATACTCCGGAGTTTACGCTGTTGATCGTTCATTTCGGCTAACACTTGGTGGAGTTCTCGCTGTGTTATGACACTCTGAATACCACTCCAGTATCAGGCATACAGTAGGATAAGAGTGCACCAGAAGCTGCGTTAAAGCATCATAATCGAAAGGTTATGTATAAAAAATAAGGTCTCCGGAAAAGAATGCTTGCTTCTATAGCAGTATCTTAACTCTTTCAGCGCCACAGGCAATATTGAGGTTTTTGCAAACAATGCAGATTCAGGTGAGTCAGCTCGTAACGAGCTGTCTTGGCTGAAATCAGCAGTGTTTGCCTTTTAGTTACCCAAAGAGTCCAAAACTTTCAAAAATTGAGAAATGGACAGACCCCGATTTTGAACACGGAAGAGTCTACTTTAAACAATTCGGCGCTGAAAGAGTTAAAATTCGTTCGCTGCCAAAGGAAATTAAAGTATTTTTTCAATCAATGCAGATTCGGTTCAGACAGCTCGTGACGAGCTATCTCTCCTGAATCTGCATTTTTTACTAGGTGGACATTTTGTTTTACCAAATGTCCTGTTGAACGAAAACAGGATTGATCCAATTGTCAACATGGAATAGTCTACTTTGTGGAATACGGCAGTGATAGAGTCAAACAATGATCATAGATACTGTGGATGCGATATAGACAACCTCAAAATCGGAAACAGAAAACAAACTTAATATGAGCCGTCCCCACGAGAAATCCGACATTATGGACTCTGCGTAATGTATCGACCGAGATCAGCATGCGCACTCCGCGCAGGCTAGTCCGGGCCGACACATTCCATCTCAGGGGGATAGAGGTATAGAGTAATGATTCCTGAAACAGAAAATCCACAGGAGGCGAAAAATGTTTGTCCGGGTTAGCATGCGCGGCATGCTTAGGCTGATCCGGGTCGATACTTTGCGCAGACTCCACAATGTTGGTTTTCTCGTGGAACGGCTCATATGTTAAAAAATAAAATACATGCACGCCTGTATATATAATACGCGAAACGTTATAGTATAGATAGGACTCCTGTGGTTTGCTAGGCTACACTTAGTGATCTTGTAAAGCTTTAGAATTAAAATCGTTTTTGTTTATAGGTTAACCCTTTCCCTCATATAGACGCTTTCTGACGCCTCTGCAGCAGATGACTTTTTGAAAACATAGTGACAAAAGAAGACATTGCTCAAAACGAGCAATTTCTCCCTTTGCCACAATGTTTTCCACTTTTAGTTATTATAGGTGATCCATTCAATTATAGAGATTTTCTATTTTTTGACAAAATATGTTCAAAGTCGTCTGCTGCAGAATTGTCGTATGAGGGAAAGGGTTAAAGATGCTGTATACGATATTTAAATTCAATTGATATAAAACGAGTGTTTTGTTTGAAAGTTGTATAAAGGCTAATAGTCACAGGGGTAATAATACATACTATTGTATATATTTTATAGTGTTGGAAAATCAATGTTCAAAGTGAACAAGTGCGATTAAATCAGTAAAATGATGAACAAAGTGAACAAGTGCGATTAAATCAGTAAAATGATGAACACAGTGAACAAGTGCGATTAAATCAGTAAAATGATGAACAAAGTGAACAAGTGCGATTAAATCAGTAAAATGATGAACAAAGTGAACAAGTGCGATAAAATCAGTAAAATGATGAACAAAGTGAACAAGTGCGATAAAATCAGTTAAATGACGAATAAAGGAACTGATCGTTGTGATACGACTGATTTACTGTTAAAACAGATTTAAATCCGAATCTTCGAATTTCATCCAATCAATTTATCAAATAATTATTCGCTTTGGAAATCGAGATTATCCGTTTAACAATGATTTTATCTGACAAATGATGCTACGATTGATCAAAATAGAGCACATCCACGCACGAATGCATGCGTGTTATATCATTTTAGTCGAATTATTGTGATTTATTGAAACAATAGGAATTGATATATCACAAAACACTTTCTTCATTTTCTGTCAATCAAATGCAAGTATTACAGCAGAGATGATGTTGTAAGATTACCAGATTTTACATTGGATTTGTATGCAGTGTTTTGTTTAATGTCGAAGAAATCATACTCTTTTTTCTTCTTCTTCTTCTTCTTCTTCTTCTTCTTCTTCTTCTTCTTCTTTTCTGTTTTTTGTTTTTCTTTTACTTCTTCTTCTTCTTTTCATCATAAATTTGTTCTTCTTCGTCTTCTTTTCTTCTTCTTCTTCTTCTTTTTCTTCTTCTTATGTTCAACCTACTTCTTTTTCTTCTTCTTGTTATTCTTCTTCTTGTTGTTCTTCTTCTCTTTCTTCTTCATTTTGTTTTCTTGTTCTTCTTCTTTTCAACCTACTTCTTGTTCTTCTTGTTCTTCTTCTTCGTTTATTCTTCTTCTTCTTTTCATCCTACTTATCTTTCTTATTTTTCTTCGTCTTCTTCTTTTTTATACTTCTTCTTCTTCTTCTTCTTCTTTTCATCCTAATTCTTATTGTTGTTATTCTTTTTTTTCCTTTTTTTTTCTTTTTTTCTTCTTCTTCTTCTTTTTCTTCTTCTTCTTCTTCTTCTTCTTCTTCTTCATCGCAGAACATTTATCATATAAAACTTAATTTTAAAATATTGAAATCAATGGCATATAATACAAAAGAACAGATAATAAATAAAAACAGAAAAACCTAGTCAAAATAAATTCCAATTATATTGTCTATTGTTTACTTCTCCAATATAATATTCACGATTTTTGAAAACATAAATAGCAATTTGTCTTTTTGTCATAGAGTATAAAACTCTTTTTAATAATTACAAATTCATTTTCAGAATTTGTGTACATATTTTCAAATTTATCTGCTGCAGAATAAATGTTTGTTGTAAGGGTTAAAACAATCTCAATTTATACTGACAGTTCTATTGTTCATTATTCTCAGCTTTCCTTTCAATTAGTAAATGCAGCTTTTGTGTCGATATCTTGTTTCGTGAAAGTCATTAAATGAATCTGCTCGCGTGATGTATTGCACATACAACATAACATTATTTTCTGAGAGAGACAGCGAGCGAGTCATGCTATAGCACAAGTCAATGAATCTGCTCGCGTGATGTTATTGCACATACCCCATAACATTATTTTATTTTCTGAGAGAGACAGCGAGCGAGACATACTAAAACACAATTCAATGAACTCTAAACAGATGTGTATAGACGCCTGGATTAACCCTGTCCCACATACATCATATGAGCGTTGCACGAGATAACCAGCATTATGGACTCGTAATGTATCGACCCAGATCAGCCTGCGCAATCCGCGCAGGCTAATCTGGGCCGACACACTCCGTCTCATGGGGATAGAGGTTGAAAGTCATGATTCTTGAAACAAAAAATCCACTTCTGTCAGGGTTAGCCTGCGCGGCATGCTTAGGCTGCTCCGGGTCGATACTTTACGCAAGGTCCACAATGTTTGTTTTCTCGTGGATCGGCTCAATTATCTGCACTTAAATACTTTAACGTTAAAATGTACACGCAAAATGTGGAAAAACAATAAAAGAAAGTGTAAATATTGAATGGAGTTCATGACGTTGTTGCTTACGGTAAATTTCACAGATGCGAATAAATGCATCTACTTCTGTATGTGGGAAACAGCTTAACCCGGCCTTTCGTAAATACGACGTTTCTGCAGCTGACGACTTAAAAGATATCTAGGTCACAAATATGGAAATTCTCCATCAATGAAATTCAGATTATTAAATAGAATTATAAACAACGAGGCAAAATATAAAATCGCTCATTTATGAGTAAGTTCTTCTTTGCAACACAATGGTATCTGATGCGTCACCATTCGTCTGCAAGTTGGAAAAGGGTTAACCCTTTCCCTCGTACGACAATTCTGCAGCAGACGACTTTGAACATATTTTCTCCACCAATAGGAAATCTCTATGATTGAATGGATAACCTATGAATAAAAGTGGAAAATATTATGGGCAAAAGGAGAAATTGCTCGTTTGAGCAATTTATTCTTTTTGTCACTATGTTTTAACAAAAAACGGTCTGCTGCAGAGGCGTCAGAAAGCGTCTATATGATGGAAAAGGGTTAAACTCTCCGTAATTAAAGTCGTATATCTACCAGCTATTCGTGTCTCTATTCATCGCATATCTATCGCTACAGACGCGAGACACAAAAAACTACAACTAATTAGCATCGTTACGGGGAATAACTGGTCTTCGTCGGTTCCCAGCGGCCAGGGTCTACGGAAATGATACCAGCTACTTAAACGGTGTACTAATGATTCAGAGTCCGGGTACCACACGCTATTAATCTAGTCCCGTCAAATGTTTCGATGTATGTATGTATGTACCTGTACTTATAGCTGTTTAATTTCAACCTTTTAGTCTGATATGTAGCTGAAAGAAATTATACATCTATATCATAAGGCGCATGCGTTTTATGTTAAAGGGGAAGTGTAGTGTTTAGAACAATTTATCGTGGCACAAAACAAAAAAAAAGTATCAACGTCTGAAGATAGAAGCGGGGAGCGTCACGCGTTCTACGTTTAATTGGATTTATATTTAGTCACATCGATAAAACAGGTGCGACGGTGTATTAATCTCCCAACGCACTACTTTTTTTTTTCTATGTAAATATACACTGCAGCGTAATGGTTAACTAATTACACCGCGAAAGCGGTTCCAGCAGCGTTCCAAGAAAATAATCCGTAAAAACGCATCTTGGCTCAGTGTGTTGATAATTCGTTTAAGCTGCGGATACAAGCAGAGGAGGAGATTGCTTCCGACTCTGTTTCAGTTTTCGTTTATCTCTGAGTAAA
>JASEVX010001267.1:2500-19173 GCA_031761405.1 Serripes groenlandicus | reverse complement strand
ACCAGTAACTGTTGGTGCGCCGTTATGTTACAGTCCTTTCCCTCATATAGACGCATGTAGCAGACGAATTTAGAAAACATCATGGCAAAACTTACAAGAAATTGCTCATGTCTCCATTTGCCACAATGTTTTCAACCCTTTTGAATCATTATACTTTTATTTACAGACACATTCCATTTTGCATGTTTGTTAAGAAGGTCTTCTGCAGATGTATTGTATGTAGAGAAGGGGTTAATTAATCAATCGTCCGAATAGACAACGCCACTAAGGCATTCTTTTTTGAGTGATTCTTTTTTTTTAATTATTGATTGATTGATTAATTAATTGGGGTTTAACGCCGTTGTCAACAATCGTTCACGTGTTTCCTGGCTATCTCACACCAGTTTGTTTGGAGTTTAACGCCGCTTTTAACAGCTTTGGTCATATCACGGCGGTCAGTGCACCTACCCATGTTTACCTGGCTTTCCCACACCAGTACTTACACAACATTCTTTCGAAGCCACTGACTACTTTCTCACATAGATCAGAGGTGAGAGGCAATAGAAAACATCGCCCGAAAGAATGTCGCCGCAACCGGGTATCGAACCCGTGACCTCCAGATCACGAGTCAGATACGCTACCAATTGAGCTACCCGGCCGGGTCTCTCACACCAGTACTCCATACAACAGTCTTTCCAAGCAACTGACTGCTTTTCCACATAGACATTTAGACCAATGGTAGAAGACGAATGACGCTTGTCACAGTTTTGAAAAGTAAAATATACTAAATGGGTAACTATTATTTACCGCGGTCCGGTTTCGTTTATAGCGACATCCTGAAACCCACTTCCGGTGACATACGTTTTATGTCTTACATCTTTAATTGCCTATTAACACATTTTCTTTTCGGACGGATTTGAACTTTTATGGATAAAGTGAACGCTAAATGGGTAGTCTTGATATATTGTTAGGGCAGCTGTAGCCATCTTCATCTATAACACAGTAGCAGTGTTTGGAATTCCTCCTGAATAACTGGTATGTAAAAACGCTTCATTATGTAAACAATCAAATCGAGGGCTTGGCGTGAAACGGTTGTAATTAAAAAACCTATTTTGAAAACCCTGGTTTAGAGGCAATTTTGACCCCTTTGTAAATATGCAAGTTTAAATTTCCATTGTTTACCAAGAAAAATGAGTTAACGCTTATAAAGACTTTATGGCGAGGTGATTAACCTTGGTAAAAAAAACACCAATTTAAGTTACAACTGTTTCACGCCAAGCACTCGAAATGTTCATGAAATTTCCGTCACATGTCGCGGAAAAAAAAAAGAAGAAGGGAAAAGTCGTACATTATCGTTTCACGTGTAAAAACAAACGTACTCATTCTTCACAGTGAACTAGCTGTCACGAAATTTATAGGACTGTTGATTAATTGGGGGTTAAACGCCGTTTTCAACATTGTTTTCAGTGGAAGACAGTGGTACAGAGGTAGAGCGTCGGCCTCTTGTACCAAAGGTCTCGGGTTCGAATCCCGTGATGAGAGGGTTCTGCCTTTGGGATTCTTCCACACAAACGGCGCGAGTACTAGTCAAGTATCAAGGAAGCAGACATCGAGTGTGATTAATATAAGCTTAAAGCTTGTTTCGCAATCGATGTAAAATAAATAAGTTTAAACTAACATTCTCACACCGATCTTGATGGGAACCGCATCATTGGTGTAGTGGTAGAGCCTTCCATCTTGGATTCGATCCCCGGCCCGGGTTACGCCATTTTTTTTTCTGAATATGGTAGTAATTGCCGCCCTCATTGGCGCTGAGGGTGGTACTTGTGAGAGTTACGACTGACTCGCCGCTAGTTTCAGGATAAATGGACCAGTAGTACTGGTAACTTACCAGGAAAATGATGTGATATAGCTGAACATATGTTGAAAGCGGCGTAATACAACGCCATACAAACAAACCCTTCGAACATTGGACTGTATCGAGGGCTTGGCGTGAAACAGTTGTAACTTAAATTGGGTATTTTTTTACCAAGGTTAATCACCTCGCAATAAAGTCTTTATAAGCGTTAACTCATTTTACTTGGTAGACAATGGGAATTTCGGTGCCATTGCTCGTTCTGAGCAATGACACCTAAATTTGCATTGTTTACAAAGGGGTCAAAATTGCCAGTAAACCAGGGTTTTCAAAATAGGTTTTTACTTACAACCGTTTCACGCCAAGCCCTCGGTATCTGTGACGCAATTGTTAGATCAGCGAACACTTGATGTATTACGTGCCGTGCTACACGATCATTAACCCTAACGTAATCAGAGCTCTATAGGAAAGGGGGCATTTTTTCATGTTCTAAAATCCTTATTTGACATTCAAACCCTATGTTGTGGGTACTCAAAAGAATCGTCACAGTGAGACGATTCTTTTGAGTACCCACAACATAGGATTTGGTTGAGTAATAATAGAGAAAATGAGGGGGAAAGACCTGTTTAGTCCTCTGCGTAAGTATGACTAGTGTAATAAAAGATTCAAGGTCTCTAGATAAGGTGGGTTTTTATGTCATTATGTCCCGGCTCGGCCAACTTTCTTTCCGAAGATTGACAAAAGTCAATG
Organism: Serripes groenlandicus; assembly: GCA_031761405.1. Lineage (NCBI taxonomy): Eukaryota > Metazoa > Mollusca > Bivalvia > Cardiida > Cardiidae > Serripes > Serripes groenlandicus. Next base: position 16,589 of record JASEVX010001267.1, on the reverse strand, counting down.
CGACATACGTCATTCGTCTTCCACCAATGGGCTAAGTCTATGTGGAAAAGCAGCCAGTTGCTTTGGAAGATTGTTGTGTGGAGTACTGGTGTGAGAAAATCAGGAAATGCATGAGTAGGTGAACTGGCCGCCGTGATATAACTGAGAAATTGTTAAAAACGGCGTTAAACCCCAATCAATCAATCAATCCATCAATCTGAGTGATCCGCTCTAAATGCATAAAGTTTAAAAGAAAGTGTTTTTTTAACATAGTGTAACTGATTGACTAACAGTGTAGATTGAGATCAGACGGCGTGGATACACGTACATTGATCTGGATCTACTATTGTCTCACCAGTTGTTCTGGTGTTTGTTTTCTTGAAGCCCCGCCCTTGTTTACAAGGAAATGTTTAATATATATAACAGGGCATGTAAAAGTGAGGTACTACGGATATTCCTGACGACAAGCAGATACCGTTAAAGTGTTTCTTTTGGTTTTTTAAAGGGTTTTTTTACGCGATTTTCAACAGTATTTCTTTTAAATCACGACGTTTCCTGGTCAATGTACCAGTACTACCGCTGTTACTTATCCTTATACTGATGCATCAGTCGTAATGCTACCACGCATCCCAAGTGCTAAGGAGGGGAGGTCCAGATAAAGGAGGAGTATACAGCTCTTTTACCCACAATATCTCTCATATCATCCAACCAAACCCTATGATGTGGGTACTCAAAAGAATCGTCTCGATGAGACGATTCTTTTGAGTACCCACAACATAGGGTTAGAGGGTAAAATTAAGAATTTAACAACGTACATAACTCCCCTAATATAGAGCTCTGGTATCTCCACCCATTCATATATCAGATTATAAAGCTAAACAACATTCTCGTTTTACTCTTTTCCACATACAACAAATCTAAAGTGGACGACTTTGAAGATATCTAGACACAAAATAAGGAAACTCTCTATAAATTAATGTATACTTTTAGTAATATAATTAAAAACAATGTGGTAAAAGGACTAATTGCTCATAATGAGAAAGTTCTCCTTTATCTACACCGATTTCTAAATGTCTCGGCTACAGAGGCGTCAGAAATCGTGTGTATGTTTAAGACTTTGCGAAACCAAGGGGAGGGGGCTCTAAATCGTCGGAAGTGGTAAGATAAGTACAGTGGAACTTTTCAATTAGAACTCTTTGTCGGCAAAGAGAAAATGCAGCTGTTCTAGAGTGGAAACATATTCTTATAAGCTGTAAAAACATGATATGGTAGAAAACACGTTCAATCCTATTTAAAGAAGATAATAATCAAGACAACATTTGTAAGGAAAAGAAGAAAAATGCTCGTCACGAGAAACCTCTCATTTTCTTCACATTTCATCCTATAATTTGTCCCTTTTTCAGTCCTTGTTTTTCATTTATCATGTATAAAGATAAGTGGATAGAGTGTACTTTTGTTTTTAAAAAGGGTTTCGCCGTACAGAGGCGCCGTTATTTATGAGTGGTTAGATTGTATATATACAGTCTGCACAAACACATTCGTCAGACATAGGTCACGCGTGTAGATATCAACTGCGTTAGTCGTCAAAGATATCATTGAGTAAATACTGCGTCGTCAAAGATATCATTTAGTAAATACTGCGTCGTCAAAGATATCATTTAGTAAATACTGCGTTAGTCATCAAAGATCAGATCGAGTAAATACTGCGTTAGTCATCAAAGATCAGATCGAGTAAATACTGCGTTAGTCATCAAATATCAGATCGAGTAAATACAGCGTTAGCCTTCAAATATCAGATCGAGTAAATACTGCGTTAGTCATCAAATATCAGATCGTGTAAATACTGCATTCGTCGTCAAAGATCAGACCGAGTAAATACTGAGTTAGTTTTTTCAGAGGTCACATCAAGTAAATACTGCGTTAATCTTCAGAGGTCAAACCAAGTAAATATTAGCTGCTTTAATCGTCAGAGGTCAAACCAAGTAAATATTAGCTGCGTTATTCGTCAGAGGTCAAACGAAGTAATATTAGCTGCGTTAGTATTGAGAGGTCACATCGAGTGAGTAAATACTGCGTTAGTCGACATAGATCACATCGGGTAAATACTGCGTTAATCGACAAATATCACATCGAGTAAATACTGCGTTAGTTGTCATAGATCACATCGAGTAAATACTGCATTAATCGTCAAATATTACATCGAGTAAATCGAGTTAGTCGTCAGATATGACACCAAGTAAATATTAGCTTAGTTGTTTGTCAGAGCCCGAATCACACCAAGTAAATATTATTTGAGTTTGTTGTCCGAAGTCACACCGAGTAATCATTGATTGCGTTAGTCGTCTTGTTTAATCTTCGAAATGGGAAGACTCAGTATATGTACATGATAAATCACACTCTCGTCAGAGCCTATACTGTGTGCCTCCATTTATAAAAGTTGTTTTCTGACCAAACATTAGAAGTGAAGCCCCACGTTCAATGGAATCCGCCGTGTTCGAGTGGTTAGCGTCGGGGATTTGAAACCGGGTGTCCCGGTTTCGATCTCCAGTCGCGGCACGACGGTCATGGTGGAGTGCTCTTGGGCAAGGCACATTTTCTAGCCTAGTACTGGTTTGTTTACCCAGGGATCATGAATAAGTGAACTGTCGCCGTGATATAACTGAAATAATGTTGAAAATAAAACAAACAAATTCAATGGCTGCACTTTCACAAACAGTCAAACCCTTTGCTAAAGACCACCTTTGTTCAGTTGTTCAGCATGTCCCTGCTTATAGCAAACACACCTTTAAATGTCCAATTACTCATTTCCTTTAAAATTAACCTGTAACTAAAGACCACCAAAGACTAATGAACAAAGATAAGATCGGTCTCTTCCTATGGATGGTCTTTAAAAACAGGATGGACTGTATACTGTTTGAATGCATTAAGACCCCTATTTTGCCTGACACGTTGGCTGCACAACAATTCCGAAAAAAAAACTATTAACTACCAATAGTAGGTTTATATCAAAAAAGTCTGGATTATGAATTGGGTTCGCGAATTAGGTCGAAGATTTACGAATGTCCCAATACGAGTATTAGATGTATTAGAAAATTAGCACACTACGTTTACATGATGTTGAACGAGTTTTAGTTTTAGGGACGAAGATGTAAAAGATGTATAAATATTGTGTTATGTATTATGGGCCGGTGGCCTAAGTACTTTTGAATAAAGATGTGTCATTGTCATTGTTATTGTATATAAATTTTAGTTTACGAGCTTAGTCGTATTGATAAGATTACAGAGAGAGGTATGTGCGGTGCTCAAATGCTGCAATTGACAGTATATTAGGTTGTTTGTTTGTTTGTTTGTTTTATTAGGGCTTTACGCCGTTTTCAACATCATTTCCGTGTTATCCCGGCGACAGATCATTTATTCATGATCCCTGGGTAGACAAACCAGTACTTAATTAGAAAATGTCCCTTGCCCAATGACACTCCATCATGATAGCTGCGCCGCGACTGGGGATCGAACCCATTAAGCCATGTTTTAAATCCCCGACACTAACCACTTGGATACGGCGGATTCCTAGAACGTATTTTTGACAAGTGAACATAAAAAACCGGATGAGCATCGCTAGCTCAGTGTCAATCAAGGGGTTGTGAGTTCGACCCCCAGCTCGGATTAAATTCTTTGACATTTGACGAAGGTCAATGCGGAAATCGTCTAGTGTGAGAAAGAGACAGGAAACACATCGTTAGATCGACGTAAAACGACTGAATTATATATTAGAAAACGGCGATAAACCTTATTTAATCAATCAATGAGAAAATCAATCAATCAAGGAAGAAATAAATCAATTAATCAATCAAGGACGAAATCAATCAATCAATCACTCAAGGAACAAATCAATCAATCAATTAATCACTCAAGGAAGAAATCAATCAATCAATCACTCAAGGAAGAAATCAATCAATCTCTCAAGAAAAAATCAATCAATCAAGGAAGAAATCAATCAATCAAAGAAGAATTCAATTAATCACTCAAGGAAGAAATCAATCAATTAATCAAGGAAGAAATCAATCAATCAATCAAGGCAGAAATCAATCAATCAATCAAGGAAGAAGTCAATCAATCAATCAAGGAAGAACACAATCAATCAATCAAGGAAGAAAACAATCAATCAAGCAATCAAGCAATCAATCAATCACTCAATCATTCAAGGAAGAAATAAATAAAGAAATTAATTAAGGAAGAAATCAATCAATCAATAAATCAAGGAAGAAATCAATCAATCAATCAAGGCAGAAAACCATCAACCAATCAAGGAAGAAATCAATCAATCAATCAATCATACAATCAATCAAATAAGAAATCTGCCTACGCGTCCATGTTATCAGATACAAATACAAATCTATGCATAAAGTATTTGCTAGAAGTTTATTGAATGAAGCCTTCTGCTGCTACTGTTTAGCGAACAGTGCACAGCAAGATCAAACTGTGCGGATTGGTATATCATCTGAATCTACACTGGAAGCAAATGCCGTAAAGCGTGTTTCCTGTCAGCACGGTTTGACAATGTCGATGAGTTACATTAAGCCTTTAAATGCTGCGTTTCTAAAATGGACTTGTCAGGCTATGCATTTGGAGGAGTTCATAGTCAATTTTAGGAACATCAATATGAACATATTGAGTTGAGTAGCCAACAGTATAGAGTCTGGTCAGACGGCATAGGTGCACCTTATGACATGACCCTAAACTGGCAAAGGGTTTGCAAAATCGGTTCCCTTTCCCTCATATAGACGCTTTCTAACGCCTCTGCGGCAGACGGCTTTTTGAAAACATAGTGACAAATGACGAAATTGCTCAAGATGAGCAATTTCTCCTTTTGACACAATGTTTTCTACTTTTAGTCATAGGTTTTCCATTCAATTATTTAGATTTTCTATTTGTTGACAAAATATGTTCAAAGTCGTCTGCTACAGATTTGTTGTATGTGGGAAAGGGTGAAAGAGGCTTGAATGAATAACAACCCTCTCGGCATTACAAAATCAAAGGTCGACTGTACAATATGAAGTGTTTGTGTTTTAATCACTAACATTCTAAACCTGTTTCTAGGTCGGTTTTTTGTGTGACTTTGCTCACATGTGGATATGGATTAAGATCAAAGTGACTTTAAATGAATAGTTAACCACACTGTTGTGTACAAACGGATATACCACTACTCCAAACTAGGTCAATACTTGGTCAAAACTAACCTCAAAAGGCTGTCCTTGCGTCTTATGAGAGGCAAAACAAAGCACTTGACATTTCTGTGCTCTCATGTTTTGCTTCTGGCATCTTATCTTATACTTAACACACACACTTCATAAACTTCCGTCCGCATTTGGAGGAAACTACGGCAGCTCTAAAGGGACACACACATTTTTATAAATTACATACTATTTTTTGTTTTATCTCGTGCGAACGAGATACTAAGTCGTGCGAACGAGATACTAAGTCGAGCAAACGAGATAGTAAGTCGTGCGAACGAGATGCTAAGTCGTGCGAACGAGATACTAAGTCGTGCGCACGAGATACTCAGTCATGCGAACGAGATACTAAGTCGTGCGAACGAGAAACTAAGTCGTGCGCACGAGATACTCAGTCATGCGAACGAGATACTAAGTCGTGCGAACGAGATTCTAAGTCGTGCGAACAAAATACTATCTCGTGCGCACGAGATAAAAAAAAAACGTGTGTGTCCCTTTAGAGCTGTGGTAGGAAACAGCAAGAATGCTTCAATACTCGAGCAAATCTGATACTTTAAAGAATGACAAGTTAATTAGTTCACTGCCGAATTTCACAACGTCGACTCTTTCATGTTGAAAATAAGAGCACTACAGTTTTCTTCCAACAGGAAATTTGGTAAAATTTAATGTCTTAGTGTCAAACAATGCAGATTTCAGGATCTGCATTGACTGCAAAAGCCTTTAATTGCCTTGGCAGCAAAAAGGGTCAATGAGAATCGTTTGTGATTTACCAAACGTGTTTATAAACACTTTCAACTGTAGTCTGCATTCATCGCGATTTCTGTCTATTTGAATACGGGGATTTTAACTGATTGCTTTGGAGTTCAACGCTGTTCTCAACCATATTTCAGTTATGTCACTACGGCATAACGTGCTCTTCTCGCAAAAGTACTGCACACAACACTCTATCTAGGCAACAGGTTAGCTTCCCACATGGACCACCTCTGTGGTGTAGTGTTAGAGCGTCCGCCTCGGGTGCGGTAGGTCGCAGTTTCGATCCCCGACCTGGTCATTCCAAAGACTTGGTAGTAATGGTATTTCCTCCTTGGCGTTCAGGGTTGTAGGGTTTGCACTACGACTGACTCGCTGGCGTCAGGATTAATGGTAACTTTCCCGGGAAACGCCGTGATATAACTGGAACATTGATTAAAGCGGCGTAAAACACCATACAAACAAATAAACACTTCCCACATAGACTATTTAGCGCATTGGTGAGAAAGACGAATTACGCTTGTCACAATCACTTTTGTCAATCATTGGAAAGAATATATTGCCGAGCCGGGGTTCGAACCAATAACCCCTTGATTGATAGTCCTCGTCGTTTCACGACTGAGCTATCGGTACTCGACTTGAGTCCAGAGAGACCAACTTTTAAGAATTCGTGGCAAGAGTAGATACATGTCTACCAGTACATCCTCGCTATCAGATCCAAATACGAAATAATTATCAGAACGTCCTAGTATTTGTCTGCTATTAATTTACAAAATGTAAAAATTCAGATCAGTTTACGTGAATGGGTATTGCAATCTAAATCTACTCTTTTCTCCAATGTAAGTTGGTAGGTTTTCCGGAAGATCTGTATAGAATTATAGAAACATCTTTAATTTTAACTTTATATGAGGTTTATCGCCGTTTTCAATAAGTGTTCAGTCATATGACAGCGGTCGGTTCCCCTCGTTTCCTGGCTTTTTTCCCACCAGTACTCAACACAGCATACTTTCAAAGTAACTGGCTGTTTTTTTCCACATAGACTATTAGCCCATCACTAGAAATGCTGAATTCATGCAACAGGTACGATCGTCGACCCTTAACATTAACCTTATTTATCAAGTATTCATTGTTAACCCATATACAAACGCTTTGTGACGCCTCTACAGCAGACGACATTTGTAAAATGATTTTAACGTTTTTCAATTACTCATTTATAGAGATTTTTGAAACTTTTGCCTAGATTCTTTCAAAGTCGTCTAATGCAGATGTATTACATACGATTAATAATGAGCCACAAAATAAATTGGCCAATATCATGCACAAACGTTCAGGGGGCCGGCTGAACTTTGACTTCATTGTGCATAAATAGTGTATAAATACCTGTATAACAGGATCAGGAAATGTTGTTTAAACTCGCGAATATGTGTATAAGTAATGCGTACTTTTAAGTATTTTTCTTTTTTTATTCAGGAAAACAAGATATTGGTAATCAAGATACGCTGTGGATCCAAGTTCATTCGTCAATAACTTCCACATACTTAAAGCCCTTCACAACAATTGAACAACAGAATAGAACATCATGAACACGATGAACCACCTGTTGTTATTGATAACATTCCTTTCAATACTACCAGAATGCAACGCTGGCTTCCGGCTGTGCAACATGGTGGGACCTGTTTGTTCTGACAATGAGGCTGTTGGCCCACGTGGACGCCATCTTGCTTGCTCCAAACTTCGACCCGGCTTTTCGTGCCAGTTAATTCGGAGGAAGAGGACTTTGTGCCGCTGTAGGAGAACCAAACTGACTTTGGCTGAGTGTTATGGTGGCAAACATTTGAGTAACATATCATATTGATGCACTTTTTTAACACTTAAAAAACTCAAAACCAATTGTTGAAATAAAACATATAAAATAAACAAATGGAATATGACGTCTGAGAAAGAGCAATCTCATTAAAACCAGACAAAAAGAAAAGTGCTGTACGTATATATAAGACCTGGCGACACCGCATAAAAGGTGGTCTCGAATTGAACCTATACATTTATAAACGTATATAATAGGAACACTAAACAATCACCGCTTCTCTTTTTCGTTTATTTATATGGGTTTCCATCTGGAATCCACCGTGGTCGAGGCGTTACCGTTGGGGATTTAAATCCGGGCGTCCCGTGTCACGGCAGGACGGTCATGGTCGAGTGATCTTTGGCAAGGCACATTTTCTAGCCTAGTACTGGTTTGTTTACCCAGGGATCATAAATAAGTGAACTGTCGCCGTGATATTACTGAAATAATGTTGAAAGCGGCGTAAAATACAAATAAAATAAATGGGCTTTCATTCCTTTTGATACCTAACGATTTTATAGCCGACACTTTGATTGGCTGTCGAAACGTCATGTTAAAACGGCCACTCAGATATGTATGAGCCATTGCTACTGCAGCGAATAGAGGTCAGGTTTTAATGAGATTTGATAAAACAGTAGAGCTAAGAAAGTGTTACGAGCTCAATTCGGTCAATTTGTGTTCCCCAAAATCTACGATCCATCCATATTTGCAAACGTTGTCTAATACAGAGAAGTCAGCATCTTTATAATAAACAGTAGAGCTAAGTGTGGTAAAAGTGTTACTAGCGCAATGCAGTCATTTTTATTTCTTCCCCAAATCTACGAACAATCCATATTTACAAACGTTGTCTAAAACAGAAGAAGTCAGAATCTTTATAAAATGAACATGAACTTGTTTGAATAATGCCGTATCTGTTTATACCTGTGCTGTCTGTGTACGTAATCAACAGACATATATTAATATAATTAATTCATGGACAAGACATTGAAACGTGCTTATCTGTGAATTCCATGTCAATACTCTGAATGAACGGAATTATTAAAGGATGCAGTAACAATAGTTACCCTTTCGGCGCCATAAGAAAGTCCCAAATTTCTCTCAGGCGGCGACTGGTCAGGCACTTCATTGTTTGTCAAAACGTTTAGCTCTCTTTAAAAGTAGCATGTCTCAATGTGCCAAGAAAATGCATAATCTTTTCTCATTTTTTTAAAAAAAAATCCAATTCAAAATGATCTTTTCATTAGACATAGACATACATATTTATTTCTAGTATCTAGGCCACCGGCCCATACAACAATGTACAGTGACATATATATAACAAGTGAACAGAGAGTGGCAATAATTTAAACAAGTACATACAAATCATGATCTAACACACCTTTAAGTAAGGAACTTTTGACACCTTTGCAGCAGTTGAATATATGGCTTCCTGCTTATAATTTCTTAATTTGTCTTCAACTGTAAATGAAAATGAATCATTTAAAGCAGACGTAGATATGATTTCCTACTTTTCATTTCCTTCTTTTTCTTGAAAGCATTTTAAGCAGACTTTTGGGAGGTTTATCATAATGAAAATTATTATCGAAGTTTAGTTTGAATCATTCAAATTAGATTTTCTCACCTCAAAAGATTCAAAAAGGTATTTAGAAACTCTATATAGATTATTTTCTCTATTGTTACATTCTAAAATTGTATAAAAGACTTCTGTTTGCAAGCCATTGCTTTTTAAAGTATGTATTCCTTATCTGCTCATAAACTGAACATTGGAAGAAAAAATAAAATTCGTTTTCGATGATATAAATATTTCATTAGAGATAACATGTTATAATATTTCAGATAGACAATTAAAATTCAGCACCCAAAGGGTTAAACCCTGATAGTATCACGTTAACCCTTTCAGCGCCAATGGCAATATTGAGGTTTTTGCAAACAATACAGATTCAGGTAAGTCAGCTCGTAACGAGCTGCCTCACCTGAAATCAGCATTGTTTGCCTTTCAAAGTTATCAAAATATTGCAACACTGGAATTACATGAGAATGGAGACGCCCGATTTTGAACATGGAAGAAACAATTTGGCGCTGAAAGAGTTAAAGCACAACTGTTGTGTACACAATCGTGAACTTCATATTAAAGGTCAACCAAGCAAATTATTTTGGATTGTGTTTATTTTAAGCCGCGTCTAGATGTAGCTACAGTGAATATAACAGTTCCAAAACTGAAGGCTCAGGCGAGTCTGTGCAAACGTAAAATCGCACCCTAGTCGTATTTTTTCTTCAATATAGATCTGAACCCAAGATGTCATGTCAAAGTACCTTTTTTTTTTAACCCTTTCCCACATACAACAAATATGCCGCAGACGACTTTGAAATCATGTTGGCAAAAACTTGCAAAATCTCCGTAAAAGATAGCTGAATTGTTAAATAAAGTTGAAAGCGTTGTGGCTTAAGGAGAAATTGCTCATCATGAGCAATTTCACATATATCCACAATGTTTTCAAAAGTCGTCTGCTGCTATTGGGTCAAAATGTGTCTGTAGGTGGGAAAGGGTTGTTACGGAAATTAATGAAAACAACCCTATATGGTCTGACGCGGATGTCCTTTAATTTAGGGTTGTGCTTGCGCTTATGTGGGTGTTATGACTTGCGAGCCGACTGTGTAGACAGCGATGGCATTGTTCGTATGTGCAGACTGTTTTTTGCTAAAAGGCTATCACAAAACGAGGCTTAGGATTGAGCAGATTTTCCCAACACACCGACCCGAGATCGGCCAATATTCTTTCCGACGTTTAAAAAAAAGATACTATGACAAGCGTCATTCGTCTTCAACCAATGGGCTAATAGTCTATGTGGCAAAGCAGCCAGTTGCTTTGACAGTCTGTTGTGTGGATTACTATTGTGGGAAAACCAAGAAATACATGAGTAGGTGAACTCGCCGCTTTGATATGACTGAAAAAATGTTCAAAACGGAATTAAACCACAATCAATCTATCAACCAATCAAACAACCTGACACATCGAGCACTCAGTCTAGTTAAAAGGTGTAATTTGATTGGTGTTTGCGGTTAAATCTCGACCAAATTTTCGGTGTGTTAGGACAAAGGTCTGAATACATCCTGGTATAGAAGTTATACAATGTAGTTCAGAACGTGAAGTAATTAGGTTATGAATATTCATATCCATGCAGTTTGAAGAAATAATCAATATAGATGATAAGCAACGATAAAATCAAATTGTTTATGCATAAACCTAGAGGTTTCCAAATGCCGAATTTACTGATATTACGGTACTGGAATCCAATACAGTTTCAGAACTGTTTATGCATAACCTAGACATCTCAAAATGTCGAATTAACTGCCGTTACAGTACTGGAGTTCAATACAGGTCCACTGTATATGTATCTCAATCAAGTCAGTACTGTAAAGCCTTAGTTACTTCAGATACCTTATTTTATCTACGTTCCTGGTTACATTCATAAACGCGTTTCCACATACAACAACTTTGCCTCAGACGACTATGATAACATCTTTGTACAAATGTGGAAACACTCTGTATATTGAAAAGAGTTGAACATATTGTGGCAAAGGAAGAAATGGCTCGTTTAGAGCTTTTTCCTCTTTAGTCACATTGTTTTCAATAGTCCCTCTTTAGTCACATTGTTTTCAATCGTCTTTCTTAAGTCACATTGTTTTCAAAAGTTCCATTGTTTTCAATAGTCTTTCTTAAGTCACATTGTTTTCAATAGTTCCTCTTTAGTCACATTGTTTTCAATAGCCCTCTTAAATCACATTGTTTTCAATAGTTCCTCTTAAGTCACATTGTTTTCAATAGTTCCTCTTAAGTCACATTGTTTTCAATAGTCCCTCTTTAGTCACATTGTTTTCAATAGTCTTTCTTAAGTCACATTGTTTTCAAAAGTTCCTCTTTAGTCACATTGTTTTCAATAGTCCTTCTTAAGTCACATTGTTTTCAATAGTCCCTCTTAAGTCACATTGTTTTCAATAGTCTTTCTTAAGTCACATTGTTTTCAAAAGTTCCTCTTTAGTCACATTGTTTTCAATAGTCCCTCTTTAGTCACATTGTTTTCAATCGTCTTTCTTAAGTCACATTGTTTTCAAAAGTTCCTCTTTAGTCACATTGTTTTCAATAGTCCTTCTTAAGTCACATTGTTTTCAATAGTCCCTCTTAAGTCACATTGTTTTCAAAAGTTCCTCTTTAGTCACATTGTTTTCAATAGTCTTTCTTAAGTCACATTGTTTTCAAAAGTTCCTCTTTAGTCACATTGTTTTCAATAGTCCCTCTTTAGTCACATTGTTTTCAATAGTCTTTCTTAAGTCACATTGTTTTCAATAGTCCCTCTTAAGTCACATTGTTTTCAAAAGTTCCTCTTTAGTCACATTGTTTTCAATAGTCCTTCTTAAGTCACATTGTTTTCAATAGTTCCTCTTTAGTCACATTGTTTTCAATAGTTCCTCTTAAGTCACATTGTTTTCAATAGTTCCTCTTTAGTCACATTGTTTTCAATAATCCTTCTTAAGTCACATTGTTTTCAATAGTTCCTCTTAAGTCACATTGTTTTCAATAGTCCCTCTTTAGTCACATTGTTTTCAATAGTCCCACTTAAGTCACATAGTTTTCAATAGTCGTCTGCTGCAGATGCGTCGGAAGGCGTCTGTTTGTGAAAAAAGAGTGAAGGTAATTAATAATTGAATTGCATTAATTAGAAATAACAAGGCAATCATAATCTAAGACTCATTATCTAATTACTTTTTAATCCCGATCTTGTATATGGGTTATCTCTCGTGTTGATTATTTTAAATGCGACAATCTGATTGGATGACACAAAGGTCAGTCTGATATGACATGTAATGGGCAGTCATCAGCTAAGGTCTAGTTTGAAAGAGATAACATATGATACAAGATCCATGGTTCGATTCAAATGAACGTCTCGTGTTTATGGATCATTTCATAACAGTCGACCGTCCGTCCACATGAGAGAGTACTTGTGGGGTGCGGGTTTTTCCTAAACCCGTTTTTCCTAAACCCTAAAGCCCAGCCACCACCCTTATAAACATATTAATGTTATTCATTCCGTAAAAGGGGGTTAATTACGGAATGAATTGCATACTTGTTGGGTGCACCCCACAAAAAAACATCAAACGAAATAACCCCACAAGCACTCTCCCATGAGTCCGACCGTACTGTTGTTATTATTTAATTCTTTTTGATAAAGTGAACGCAGACTGGACCGACTATGTTGTAACCTTGAAAAGATCAGTACGATATGTGAGACCAGTCATTCTAAACCGACTCGAATCTCAGGCGACTACAATACGAGTGCATGATAGTACAGTCTCCCTCAGTCTGATCACAACTGGCTATACCTGTATGGTAGTGTAGCGACTGTGTGAATGGGCACGCTAATGTAGATCTATCTTCGTGAGTCGTAAATGACCGAAGTCGGCTCGGGTCGTCTTGTACGTGGAGTGACGTATATCCGATAAAAAATGTCAATTTGGGAATAATATTTAATCCTTCTCCTCTGGATATTTGTAGACTGGACCCAGTCCGAAAAGTAGCGGATATACATCGGCAATGCGTTAACCCTTTTACCCTCATATAAACGCTTTCTGACGCTTCTGCAGCAGACGGCTTGTTGAAAACATAGTGACAAAAGAAAAAAATGCTCAAAACGAGCAATTTCTCCTTTTAGCACAATGTTTTCCACTTTTAGTCATAGGTTGGTTTTTCCATTCAATTATAGAGATTTTTTTTGTTTTAACAAAATATGTTCAAAGTCATCTGCTGCAGAATTGTTGTATGTTGGAAACGGTTAATGTACTCGCGTTCTTTCCGGTTCCATTTGTATGCCTTGGTCAGGGAAATATACCACTTCTATTGATGGACCGCTTGTAGGATCTCTTCAGTGTATTTCATGTATAAAATACTTAACCCTTTCGCACGTACAACAAATCTGCAGCAGACGACTTTAAAAAAGTCTACTAAAAAATGTGGAAAAAGTTCAGAATCGAAGTCACACATTTGATTTAACTCTTCTCGGAATCCGCTGTGGTCGAGTGGTTAGCGTCGGGGATTTCGAAACCGGGTCTCCTGGGTTCGATCCCCAGTCGCGGCACTACGGTCATATGGTGGAGTGCCCTTGGGCAAGGTACATTTTCTAGCCTAGTACTGGTGTGTTTATCCAGGGATCATGAATAAGTGAACTGTCGCCGTGATATAACTGAAATAATGTTGAAAGCGGCGTAAAACCCCAATAAATAAATATACTTA
>JASEVX010001266.1:0-19190 GCA_031761405.1 Serripes groenlandicus | reverse complement strand
ACAGACAGACAGACAGACAGAGACAGAGACAGAGAGACAGAGCCAGATGCAGATACAGAGAGAGAGAGAGAGAGAGAGAGAGAGAGAGAGAGAGAGAGAGAGAGAGAGAGAGAGAGAGAGAGAGAGAGAGAGAGAGAGAGAACTGACATACAATAATATCTAACTGACATGTTATTATGTGCAATATTTCATGCTTATATGTGTAAATGGTTCTTTATATCTGGCATGGTATTATCCTGACATGTATCACATCATAAGACAGTTCTATATGTATATGTCGTTTATCGTCAAGTGCAATGCGAGGTGCGTAGATGGATTAAAATCAAGTATACATACGCAGAGACGTTTATCTGGTGCATTGTAGGAGCATATACTAGGCATAAGTGGTGTGTATTGAGATTGCCCTAACACACAGAACGCTCGGACAGGTGCTAGTTAAAAGCAGTAATTTAAAAACATTCGAGTTCTCGGTTACTTAAATAGGATTATGAAGTAATTATGAAATCGGAGTTTCAAACATTTTGCTTTAGTTTAAACATGTTTTATAAACACGCTCGAGGTCTGCTTTCAGTTTGACTGATTCGTCTGGATTGCAAATATCCGTGGAAAAGATTGAAACGTCGAACTATTGACAATTTGATGAAAATGAGAAATAGCTTGTTTTAAGGTAGTTCTACCTTTCAAAAGTTATATGTTGCATACATAAGATGATTAACCCTCATCATGCTGAGTTAATCATCCGTGATTTCAGATATGTTCTCGCCCTACGATATATTGATTGATTATGGTTTAACGCCGTTTTCAACCATTCTGCAGTCATAACACGGCGGCCAATTCATGCGTTTTCTGGCTATCCCACACCATACTTTCAAAGTAACTGGCTAGTTTTCACATAGACTATAAGATCATTGGTAGAAAACGAATGACGCGAGTCACAGTGACTTTTGTCAAACGTCGGAAATAATTAAGATGAGCTGTAGTTCTCACTCACAACCCCTATATTGACAGCCCGCGCCGCTGCCGATTGAGCCACCGGTGCTGGGCTCTCGTCCAATGATCTACTAATTAAATATCAGTCGCAAAAGAGCAAACAATGACAGGACGTTTATGTATAGACATATCTCGGTCTTCCCTTGTGGTTAATGTGGTTTTAAATCGAACACTTCAGGATCGGAGCAACACGTGTAATCACAGGATACAGTATGGACATATCTTGGTCTTCCCTGTTGGTTAATGTGGTTTTAAATCGAACATTGCAGGAAAGGAGCACCGCAATTAATCACAGGATACAATACGTAACTTGCAGGATGCACTTAGACCAGGGATACATGGTTAATTCCGATGATAAAGCTCGACGATATTAAGAAGATGTATGGTAGGAAGACGCTCCAGATCCTTTCAGACCTTGTATAGTCTTTTGAGAAAGCACACCAAATGGTTCGGAGTTCTGATACTGATTTAAGAACATGAATTATGCCCCTCATCTAGTGCTCCGATAGCGTGAATGGACTACAAGATCTGATGTTTGTTTTAAAAAAAATGACATACTCCCATGTTTCACGTGTACTTTCTTTTATTGTTAATATATGTATTTTTATAACTTGTAACGTGTTGTCACATGGTTCGTTGAATAAATAAACTAAACTATATATATAAAAAATGAACATGCATGTTGGCTTACACTTTATATGAAACCTGTATCTAACGGCGGCAGTTTAATAACGATTTCAAAATGTATATCTCCTGTCACATATAACTCGTTCGATGAAACAGATGACGTTTACATGTGTTTTGGAAAAATGATACATTGCTCAAAACAGGATTTCAATCATTTTACGGCGTTTCCTGTGTAAATTGTCAATGCTGATTTGAAGCTTATGCTTACGCCAGTTTATACGTCCGCAATACTTAGCACCATTGAGAGAAATAACTTCTACCTCTTTCAAGTATTTTTTTTGGACCAGACCAGGGATTAAACACTGCATGATTGCCCACTCTCGAGGCGGACATCATAACCAATACACCACCGATGCGGTTCTAACCAAACTGCACGAATTAAGTGGCAGGCTGATACTCATTCTTCATTCATCATACCCCCATCAGCCTTCAGTCTTTATAACCGTGTACGCATTGGCGTACGTGCGTATGCCTGAATATAGACTGACATACACATATACATAAACGTTAATACATAAATAGTATTTAAATACAGATAGACATACCGAAATATAGAGAGAGTGGGAGTGGGGGTGGGGTTATGTGTTTATGTGCATGCACATGTTTATTGTCAATAATATATGAATAAAACTAGAAACACGCTGATAGACATACGTGATGAAAGAAAGCATGCGAACGGCACCGGGAAACGCGATAATTTACGCGTTGTGCCTACGCACTTTACGGATCGCCACCAATTTTGAGGGTGGCAGACTTATAAAACAAAAGTTGCACTGTACATGCAACAACGAAGGAAATTGGGACACTGCGTTTTATCCGAAACCATACGAACGGCACCGGGAAACGCGATAGTTAACAAGTTGTGCCTACGCACGCTACGGATCGCCACAAGTTTACCTCTATAAGAAAAGTTGCACTGTACATGCAACAATGAAGGAAATTTGAAAACTGCGGGGGGTTTCCGAAACCCTGCGAACGGCACCGGGAAACGCGATAGTTTAAACGTCGGAAAGAAAGTTGGCCGAGTCGGGATTTGAACTCACAACCCCTTAATTGACAGCCCATACCGGCAGATTGACGAGAGAGAGAGAGAAAGACGGACAGAAATAGAAAGAGGGGGAAAGAGAGACAGACGACAGACAGACAGACAGACAGACAGACAGACAGACAGACAGACAGACATACAGACAGACTGAGAGATAAATAGAGAGACAGAGACAGAGAGAGACTGACAGATAGATCGAGAGACATATATAGACAGAGACAGTTACATAGAGTCCGTCGGCAATTTAGTTTAAACTTATTTATTCTTCATTGATTGCGAAACAAGCTTATATTCAGGTTATATCAAGCACGCTCGGTGTCTGCGTCCCGGAGACCAGCACTCACGCCGTTTGTGTGGAAAATCCCAAGGTCAAAACGCGCTCATCACGGGACCTTTGGTACGATCACCTTTGTTCCTAGGCCTAAATCTCGCTCGATTATCTGCGGCCATAAGTCACCAGTGGATATTTCTGAAATGCCCATTTGAAGATGAAAAACTCATTTTAAGACGACTCGCTTGTGACCCCGGATCTTTCGTGGCAATTAATAATCGCCCACTGGTAAGCTTCATATCCCGTGTTCATACTTCACCAATAGATCTGACTGACAGGTTAATTTCCTGCGACCATAAGTCACATGTTGCATAGTTGACGGGCAGTTCTCTGCGGCCATACACGGATACCGCTGGAAAGTCAATGTTCAGTACGTCTGCCTTCAGTTGAAGGATCTTTCTTGGCAATTGATAATTGGCTAGTGACAAGATCTAGACCCGGAACCATCATTCATCATTGTTCCTAGGCCTTTATCTCGCATGATAAGCTGAGGCTTGCCTTTGGGTCAGGGATATAACACGTCAAGACTGCAGAGATCGAGCGTGGTAGATGTACGCTGATCGATTGTTTCGTATAATTGATGTAAAATATGTCAGTTAATTAATACTATACTTTAAATAAAGAAGAACTCGAAAAATCTGGTTGATACTCCGGATTTTGTTGATTTAAATGAAATAATCTTTTTTAAAATGACTATTTGACTGTGCAGGTTCGCATGCGGATTCAAGTCCAAACTGGTCGCACACTAAGTCCACGGCACTGTTACATGCTATGTCTCATTTGTTTGGATGTTCTTAAAGGAATGATCCACTTTTCGACACCCTAAAACATTCGGTGGCTAGCATAAAGAAAGTTGGAAAGAAGGGAAGTCACTGTATTGGCTAGAAAATTTAGTGGTACTAAACCTAGACCTAGGCCGATTACTGACCTACACGAGGAAACACGAGATTCAGTATTCGATACTAATTATCAATAGTTCCAGGAGGTAAGTAATAATAAAAGAGATGATAATATGATCTGATTACAAATTTACTTGGGCACAATAATTGAAATCAAGTTTTCCCGTCTTTAGTATTTAAGTACAGTTCCACCTAAGAATCAGGTAAATTTGAAATTTGGTGCTATTGTTTTTTTTTGTTTTGTTAATTAAACATAAAAATGTAACTGCCAAGTATCATGTGACAATTTTAAACAGTTTGTGAAAAAGTAAGCTTTTTGTCTTTTGTAATCAAATCAAAATTCCCTAAGTTTTTTGTTTTATAGAAATATAGGCCTTTTGAAATACAAATTACATCTAAAGGCAGCGAAGTTATAACAGTACTATATCATATTTTGAATGAGGAGTGATTGAATGAATACTTTCTTTAAAAAAATAACTCTGACCCCTTGAAATATTTAAATTATATTGAATTCAAATAACGTCTATTTTTCACTGAGTGCGAATTCGGTAATTTTTGGGAAATGCCGGAATTTCCAAATAGGTGTTTGTGTTAAACCGTATTCGTGGAATTAGCCGGTGTCGTTCGGATTTCTCCATTATTCAAACATGGCGGCACCCCTGACGAAGTGTGTTTACTCAGTGTTAACACTTAAAGTATTCAATTTCGAGTTCGGGTGAACTTGTTGATGTCGACAAATAATGTCAGGCTATTACCGTTGCATACTTGGACGGAGCTAACTCGACAATAGGCGATCCCACAATTGGCATAGCACACTTAAATTTGCGGGGGCAGATAGAAAGGGCGTCATATAGCCATTAATTGATTAAAATACTCACGAGGAAGAACGCTCATTTTGTTTCTATGAAAACACGTTGTAATACTGGCGGGCCTAAATTCTGGAAGCTGCCATTTTGAATTCCGCGAGCCAATGAAATTCCTTGTTGCAATCAACCCGATTACCCATCATGCAAAATATACCCAATATTTTTATTTTTTATTTTACCTCACATAAATTTAAAGATTTACTGCATACAAAATATACTGCATATTAATATTTTATCAAACATTTATTTTTTTAACATGTGTCATATACATTTTTATGTTCACAAATATTTTTTTGAGCCAATAAATATTATTTTTTTTACTAAATATATTGAACAAATTTATTTTTTTTAGTTCGAATATTTTTTTTATTGAATCAATATATTTGAGATAGAATATTGCAACGTTTGTCATGCCATACTCAGTAGCAATCGATTATTGAAAACAATTCGTACGGTTTGTTCGCCGATAGCTTACTTGATTTGATCTCTACCTGGTCATATTTGGGGATAAGGGGGCATTTTAAAGTTATCATTATGAGACATATAAACCTTATAAATGTTCCGCTGTCCTTGGGCACATTTTTTGGACCATTTTTCCATTCAAAGTCAGGCTTAATCCAGAATTGTAGCTGTACATTGGTCATGTTGAACATGAGAAATGATTTTCACATCTTCATCATTGTCCTTAAAAATAGAAGATTATGATTGAATTTGAATTTGATTAATACATTTTTAAAATGTAAGAACAGTATGCATTTATATGTCTCTGGTTGAATGTACATGATAAAATTATTTTTTTAAAATAAATTTTATTTTGATGTGTGGTTACGCGTCAAGTGTGGATTCAAACACTTCCAAATATAAGAAAATTGAAAAAAGATATTCGGATAAAATCTGATTGATTGAAAAGTATTGTTGAAAAGGAGCAAAATGCATTTTAAAAGCAAAGGCTTCTTTTACCACAACATCGGTTTTATCAAGAGGTACACTATCTAAAGAGACATCGTGTTAGGGTGTTTATCCAGTATGCATGAGTCCGCTTTTTACTTCCAATTCTGGAAAAATGATTTCCACATCTTTTCCCCTTTTCCCGGTAGCCTAGTCGGTAGCGACGCGGGCTGTAAATCCAGAGGCTGTGAGTTTGAACCCCAGCCGATGGGCTAGCTGTTTATGTGGAAAAGCAGCCAGTTTCTTGGAGAGATTGTTGTGTGGATTTCTGTTGTAAAAAAGCCAGGAACAAATGAATAGGGGAACTTGTCGCCGTGATATGACTGAACATTATTTGAAACCGCGTTAAAGCCAAATCAGTCAATTACTTTATATATAAATTCTGTAATTTACCCTTTACAATGCCCCCTAATCCCCTAATACATATTTAGTCGAGTAGGCGTTCGGGGAATACACCATTCGTGCATTACCCGCCAACTATCGCTTCTCCATAGAACACGACTAGTGTTAATATTGTGCCAAAACATGAGAAATTTATCCCAGGATTCCAAATATTGCGTATGCAAGTAGTAAATGCATTTAACTACTTTCAAGGAAAATATGTGTATAAAAAATAAGCGGTAAATATTAGAAACCTGCAGCAGAAGATTTTGAAAATAGCTGAGAGGGAATATCTCCTTTTCCACAACATTTCAATTAGTAAAAAGCAAATATATAAACAAGAAGAATTTTGATGCAAAGCATCAAAGACATGATTTTGAAGCATGACTTAAAGGAAGCAGATGCAGTTCAGTACATTTAAATAACCTGTGCAAGCAGACAGGATGTAACTATTTCGAACAAGAAGGCTAAATGTCCCTTTATTTTAAACAAGAAGATCAAGATGTGCCTATATTGCTCATCTGGCTACCATAGCCTATATGAAAAGGTTACCAAGAGCAGAAAGGGTCGAAAGGGTCGATATTGACGAATTATTCAGTCTGTTTTGTTTGTTTGTAATGTCACTTTAATCGTTATGAACATGCCAGTAGAAAACTGAAACATAAACAAAAGAAAATGGTCAAGTCAGTTCCCCAAGAGCAAAGAGCGAAAACCAGTTGGTACGAATCGTTCATCTCGAACGAAACATGAAAAACCGGGTACGAATCCAATGAATTTTAGAAATCGGATAAAATCGTGAAAACAGCGAAGTATTCATAACGGAAGGAAGCAGAGACAACTTAATTTCTCTATGGGAACCGATGACACATTGTCGTCTATTCAATAAGAATGACCAAAATCGCCAAGCGATGACATGCTGCATTTACAAATAGGACGGGTCACTTTACGGCCTTGCCTATTGCATAGTTGGGTTAACGTTGTTTTTACAGTTTCTAGAATTATACTGTAATATGTAGTAATTAAAATGAATCATCATTGATTTTTTAAAGATTCTCCATTTATTTAAAATTCTCAATATTGTAAATAGGCAAAAACATCGCCAGAAACTTTTTTCTGAGCTTTTATGAATCGTGTCGTAAACCAAACTAAAAAAAAGCGTAGCCTGGGAAGTAAGGAGAAAGTTATTAAATACCCATTAGATGTGTCTAAAGTGTTGTAATAACTGTAAAAGACATGCCTATTTTGTATCTTTGTGTGTCTTAAATCATTTTATACAATTTATTGATTCATAAAGGTCTTTTTTTCAAACAAACAACAGAGTTTTTTTTAACAATAATAACATTGGTTTCTCCCTTTTCGATTACGTCACCCCATGGTACAAAATTAAAACCTATCCCATACTGACTCCGCGCTTCCACGCGGCGTCAATAAATGAATATACTAGAGGAAATGTAAGATATATAACTGAAAGTCGTAATTAAGGATAGATTAGCACATTTCGGGGAAACTACTAATTGTGCCTAATTCTCCTTATCCAACAATGTTTTATGAAATTTGCAGCAGTTTTGAAAACATTTAGAATCCATTACTGAAAGTACTAATTAAAGATATCTGGTGATTGAAAAAATATATTATAACTAATCATTCAATAGTTTGTTCTGGTTTTTGCCGTTGATTTCGTTCCTTTATTACAATTTTATAAAGTTAAAAATAACTTGAAAATAACCCTTTGATTTGTCCCCACGTTTACCCCGCTAAACTATTACTGGCAATAACAGCAACTTAAATTGACCCTTTCCCAAATGCAAAAGGTCTGCAGCGGATGAGTTTGAAAAGATGTGGACAAAATTATGGAAAATCGTTTATCAAATAATTGGTTTATACAAGTAATGTATATATATCCAACATTGTCGAATTGCGTATAGGAAGTGGTACGTAACCTCATGAACGTAGATAAGATCTTATCTACGTTCCTGGTAACATCCCTCATCATATAATTATAAAGTTAAGTATGAAAATAATTCATATTTTTGATTATAGATCTAGCCAAGTATACTGTTTACACGTATAATCATATAACTGTGTATATATATATATATATATATATATATATATATATATATATATGAGCCGTTTCACGAAAAAACCAACATTATGGCCTCCGCCTAATGTATCGACCCAGATCAGCCTGTGCAGTCCGCGCAGGCTAAACCGGGCCGACACATTCCGTCTCAGGGGGATAGAGGTATAGAGTAACGAGTCCTGAAACAGAAAAATCTACAGGAGCCGAAACGTGTCTGTCCGGGTTAGCCTGCGTGGTATGATTAGGCTGATCCGGGTCGATACTTTACGCAGAGTCAACAATGTTGGTTTTCTCGTGAGGCTGCGGCGATAGACATCTGCGTAATGTATCGACCAGATCAGCCTGCGCTGTCCGCGCAGACTGATCCGGCCGACACATTCCGTCTTAGTGGGATATATGTATAGAGTAGTTATTCCTGAAACAGAAAAATCCACAGGAGCCGAAACGTGTCTGTCCGGGTTAGCCTGCGTGGTATGATTAGGTTGATCCGGGTCGATACTTTGCGCAGAGTCAACAATGTTGGTTTTCTCGTGGAACGGCTCATATCTATTTTTTATTATGCAAAACAGATGTACAATCCATCAGCATACAAGTATGAATGCATTTGACAATTGAACAATTTAATAATTTATTCCGGCCGAATTAAAGAATTAACCAGAGAGAATGGCCCTCCATAACGCTCACATTGCTGCATGCTGGAAAATGAGGGTTTTTGAAAACAATATTAGTTTAGATTGGACCGCTCGGGACGAGCTGTCGAATCTATGCTTGCATCCAAAGAGTCCAAACTGTATTCTTCATTCAACTTATTTTAGATATCGCACTATATTGATTAGCGTATGCATAAACAAGTTCCTATATAAATAGATGTTTTAGGACATATTCCATTAGGGTCTTGGTACAACAACAACAACAACAGGAGGAGAGTTTTACTTAATACTCCCCTTCAACAGATCGAGTTGGAATACAACGCGCGAAATTCAAGTTGTCGAAAGTAACCAAGCGTAATCAGCGCTGAATATCTTGCATACGACAATTCTGCAGCAGACGACTTTGAACATATTTTGTCAAAAAATAGAAAATCTCTTTAATTGAATTGATGACCTTTCTTCTTTTGTCACTATGTTTTAAAAAAACGCATTAAGTTTCCACATTGTTTCCCTACTTTAACATGTTTTAATGTTTAAAGCCAGAGGGTACGAACATATAATGAAAGGGTCATTTTAATTGTTTGTCGGTGAGGGAAGAGGAGAGGCCTCTGATGTGGCTTTTCGCGGAACAGTAATATAATTCGAGCGGTTGCTATCATGCAATCTGCTTCTGCGAAAATTCACTCAGGTTAAGTTCACGTTCCGGTGATCGAAAAACCACATCAGTAGCCATATTGAATGTAACTTCACATTTTCATTTCTGTTGTAAGTGCCGGACAAACAGCATTACCACAATGATGAATTTAAAGCTTTTGTGTTGTGCTTTAATGATATGTAAGTTTGTAAACATAATTACCCCTATTGTTGTAATATTTACACTCACTCTTGTATTATAACTGTTGTTTATTTATTTATTCCTTTTTTAACTCTTTCAGCGCCACAGGCAATATTGAGGTTTTTGCAAATAATGCAGATTCAGATGAGTCAGCTCATAATGAGCTGTCTCACCTGAAATCAGCATTGTTTGCATTTTAGTTAACAAAATAGTCCAAAACTTTTATAAATTGAGAAATGGACACACCCGATTTTGAACATGGAAGAGTCTACTTTAAACAATTCGGCGCTGAAAGAGTTAGTTCCTCCGATTGGAGATCAATAAATAAACATACAACGTTTTGCTAAATTAAAAATAAACAATATGAACTAAAAGGATATATTTACACATGTTATTATATATAAAAATACAGGAATCCGCTGTGGTCGAGTGGTTAGCGTCGGGGATTTCGAAACCGGCTGTCCCGGGTTCGATCCCAAGTCGCGGCAATTCGGTCATGGTGGAGTGCCCTTGGGCAAGGCACATTTTTTAGCCTAGTACTGGTTTGTTCACCCAGGGAACATGAATAATAAAATTTAAATACGCGCTAAATGACCTTAGCTGTCGATGCGCCATAAAACAATATACATTCATATATAAAAATACACCGTTATTCGGCCTATTTCATCATCTCTGAACAGAGAACTTAAATAAGACTTTTCAGACAGCCGTATGCATAAGTTGAACATCGTTTACAAAGTAGGGCTTTGTTTTCTGCATCAATGTGCATATCAGGTTCCGATCCCAGGACTTTCAACATATATATCTACTTCGTCTGAGAGTTCGGTGCTAATGTATTTTCTTATATCCTGTAAGAGCAGTGATCTCGGAAGCAACGATACTGGACATTCGCAAAGAGCATGTTTAATGACATTAGGCGTGGACTCCGAGCACAAATTACAATACTGATTTGTATCGCCCGAGATAGCTGTCCATGCTTCAGCTAATCTTCTGACAACTTTTGGGCTTAATTCGGTATACATATCATAAAGTAAGCATGTGCTTATTGAAGTTTGTTGAAATATTATGAAATCCGGGTCGGCACTCACCCTCAACCTCCAGTTTTCTGTTTCACATGCATTAACGGCATTTTTAACAGCCATTTTCCAACTATATTTAGACGGCAAAGTAGCTGAATTATAAATGTATTCATGTAGTATGTGCAGAATACAGTACTTAATTCGTATGTTTGTTATATCCGGGATGAAGCCTTTTGTTTTACTTTTGATGGATTTTGCATATATGACAAGCATCTGTTGAGGAATACATTTTTACTCAACGATCCGTTTTTAAGACTGAGAAGTTTGTGCAGAAACATCAACTTTCTGATATCAATTCTTGAAGATAGACGATGTATGCCGACCATGGATTCACAAATATCTGATCCCGTTCTGGTTTTGAAACCCTGTATTGACATTACAATAAAGTGTTATACCTTGTCCACTGTATTTGTGTCAGCCTGTGACATCTCATTCCAAAGCTTACACCCATATAATGCTGTTGGTACAATTATGCTATAGTTCAATTGATGTAATTTGGTTTAAAGCATCAGACCGCATACCTATATCGGCAAGTGCAATTAAATGCATTTTCGACTTTTGACACCTTTCTTTAATGCGTTCTTCCAAGGTGTACCGCATGATCAGTTTCGAAGAAATACCTATCACCAATAATAAGAGAAATTGGTGAGTCATGTTTAGGTTTGTTAACTATATTAGATTTGCTCGCATTAACTTCGAGTTTCCACCTGTTGGTATATCTAATAGGAGTTGCAGCATATTCGGAGTGAGGGTAATAAGGGAAAGATCATCGGCGAATGAAGGATTGCCGCATCTGAGGGTATGCCCGAGATTTAGACTATATTCCGAGTCCTCTAGTTGTTGTAAAAGTTCATTCATATATACGAGATAGTAAAATGTAGAAGCTACCCCTCCCTGCCGTACGCCTTTCTGTATATTTACAGTACATGACGTCTCGCCGTTTACACGGATACGGCACGTTAATTTTTCAAATGAATTGATTATGATCCTTAGGATTTTACATTTTAGTCCTTGCGTTAGTTTAAAGAAAAGGCCTTTATGCCACACAAAATCAAACGCGGCCTTAACATAGAGAAAGGCGACGTTCACCCGACTTTTCTTTTCGGATATATGTCGTATATGGTTTCTTGTAGATTGAAGGCTGCTGTCATGCAACTAAGATCTTTTTGGAAACCTTGCTGTTGTACGGTTGGGAATGGAGTGTTTCTAGATCTTAAGAATGTCTGTATTCTGCCTAGGAGTAGCTTTTCGAATAGCATGGGATCAACGATATAGGTCTATAACTAGAAGGGTTGTTTTTATCCTTTCCCTTTCCTTTGTTGATGAAACTATGAGGCTTTCTCTCCAGTCTTCTGGAATAATCTCTTGGTCTAAAACACAATTAAATAAGTCCGATAAACCTTTAAAGAGGGTATTACAGCCGTGAATAATATGCTCATTAAGTATGTAATCAT
Source organism: Serripes groenlandicus (assembly GCA_031761405.1). Taxonomy (NCBI): domain Eukaryota; kingdom Metazoa; phylum Mollusca; class Bivalvia; order Cardiida; family Cardiidae; genus Serripes; species Serripes groenlandicus. The sequence goes on along the minus strand of JASEVX010001266.1, from coordinate 6,942 downwards.
TTGATGGACTTTTCCCACGTTTTTTAAGTCCTTTGCGAGGGTCTCTACGTTTTCCCTATTAAATGGTAATCAGCGCTAATTTCGACTGATCTATAAAGCGTTCGATCAATGCTTCTAAATCGTCAGTAAAGTTATGCCGACTTTTAGAAGTGTGAGGGAATCGGAATGTATCTTTGAAATATTCAGAGAAACCGGTTGGTATATTTTCTTCCGTATAAGTTGTATCTTTATACGCTATTTCAGGACATTCACGCAAACCTTTTCCCTTCCGCTTGCTGACTAGTTTCCAAAAGAGGTTTATATCTAATTGAGCTACTTTATCAAGTTCTTCTAATGCTTTGTGGAGAAGTTGTTAGAGGCACTTCGCCTTTTCCCTTGAAAGTTACTTTTGGCAGCTTTGTACTTTCGATAAGATTCGTGTTCGAATCCTCTGGGCCAACATAGATTAATCCAGACTCGCCTGAGGTGTCTTGATTCGGCATGGGCTAACCTAAGGTCATTTGACCAATACGGTTTCGTATGTTTATTAAACTTAACCTTAGGTAAGCATTCATCGGCTAAATGGAAAGTGTGTATAGATAATTCGACAATGTATTTTGAAACTTTTCAAAGTCAGATTCATTACATTTTTCCCATGCGATACGGATTCGATGTTCATAATTCTCCTGATCTTGCTGTTTCACATTTACCGATATGATTAAAGGTAGGTGGTCTGATGTAAATATTTCAGATTCAGGCAAAATATTATAGCTTGTGATTTCTTTCATCAACGATTTTTCTATGACAATATTATCAATCTTCGATCTATTTCCTATATAAGTGTAATCGTTTTTATTATTCTGAGCAGATATGTGGCCATTACGTCATATAAACTGTTCAAGCAATAAAGAATTTTCTATTTTCTAAGATTTACACTAGCACTTGTATTATTATTGTTGTTGTAAGATTTACACTAACACTATTATAAGTACTGTTGTTGTTAGATTTACACTAACACTTTTATTATTACTGTTGTTGTAAGATTTACACTAACACTTTTATTATTACTGTTGTTGTTAGATTTACACTAACACTTTTATTATTACTGTTGTTGTTAGATTTACACTAACACTTTTATTATTACTGTTGTTGTAATATTTACAATAACACTTTTATTATTACTGTTGTTGTAATATTTACACTAACACTTTTATTATTACTGTTGTTGTAATATTTACACTAACACTTTTATTATTACTGTTGTTGAAATATTTACACTAACACTTGTAGTATTACTGTTGTTGTAATATTTACACAAACACTTGTAGTATTACTGTTGTTGTAATATTTACACTAACACTTTTATTATTACTGTTGTTGTAATATTTACACTAACACTTTTATTATTACTGTTGTTGTAAGATTTAAACTAACACTTGTAGTATTACTGTTGTTGTAAGATTTACACTAACATTTGTATTATTACTATTGTTGTAAGATTTACACTAACACTTGTAGTATTACTGTTGTTGTAAGATTTACACTAACACTTGTAGTATTACTGTTGTTCTAAGATTTACACTAACACTTGTAGTATTACTGTTGTTGTAAGATTTACACTAACACTTGTAGTATTACTGTTGTTGTAATATTTACACAAACACTTGTATTATTACTATTGTTGTAATATTTACACTAACACTTGTAGTATTACTGTTGTTGTAAGATTCACACTAACACTTGTAGTATTACTGTTGTTGTAAGATTTACACTAACACTTTTATTATTACTGTTGTTGTAATATTTACACTTAAACTTGTATTATTACTATTGTTGTAATATTTACACTAACACTTGTATTATTACTGTTGTTGTAAGATTTACACTAAAACTTGTATTATTACTATTGTTGTAAGATTTACACTAACACTTGTATTATTACTGTTGTTGTAAGATATAGACTAACACTTGTATTATTACTATTGTTGTGATATTTCCACTAACACTTGTAGTATTACTGTTACTGCCGCCGTGATAGAGTTGATAGAGCTAACAACCGATGTTTGATCCCCGTTCTGGCTTTACTAAATATTTTAACAACTGGTGGGAATGGCTTCCCTCCTTGGCGCTCAGGCTTGTAGGGATACATGCATCATTACGAATGATTGTCAATGTTATGATAAACGTATCGATAGTACTGGTAAATAACTCAGAAAACGTCATGATATAACTGAACTATTGTTCAACACCAACAAAAACAACACCAATTGTTATCAGTTTTATTATTATTTTTGTCTACCAGTTAATTACTAGCAAACCTGAGCACATTGTGCTCAAGGTGAGCTATTATGATCACTCAATGTCCTGTGGCCGTTGTCTCTTCAAATCTTCTTCTCTGAAAATACTAATACGATTTCCAAATAGTTTCATAGGAAGGTTCCATAGGTGGCCCTCATCAAAGATTGTTCAAATTATTTATATCCGTTGAAAAACATGGCCGCCATGGGGCGGAGCTTGTTTTCCTTATTTATAACGGTCTGTTTTGTTAAATTTGAAAAAAGATTTTTACTCTTGAATGATACATCGCTTATTTTAAAAGCATGTATTTGGAGTTCAGATGATGCGTACTAATAAAAACAAACAAGAGGTACCCTTTTTTTTTCAAACCCAACTTGTGTTTCAGGTACAGTGATTGGCAAATACGAAGGTACAAGTGTCACGGAGTGTTCAACGGGAGACATGAAGAAGATTATACATTCGACCAGTATTATGTTTCAGATGTTAAATTTAAACAAACCAGATTTCGATCTCTTGGATGCGATACTTTCCTCTACATGCCCCTCAAAATCTAAATACCTTAATTGGGACAATTTCAACACTTATGGGTAAGGATATAGACCTGAATATTCTAAAAGGTGAATTAGGATTGATAGGTCACAACGGGATGTCAATTATATTCGGCTATTTGTGGAACTACGCATAGCAAATATAATGACCACATTGCAGCCCGAATGATGGATTAACTGGGTTTTTTTTCATGTTCAAATGGGAAATGTTTTGATACCGTGTATCGTACTGGATGCACAGACTTTATTATATTTATGTAAGCAGTCATTTGTCTGAATTGAATATTTACTACTTTGAACGAGGTGATTTCCATTCTTCGACAAGTTTTCAACTATCAAATAATTAATAAACGTTAAATAAATTTAAATATTAATTTTGAATGTACGATACTTTTCCAGTTTGAGATGGGTTTTTTAATGTTGACATTTAACGAAAAAAGAATTATCAAAGCAGGTTATGAAACAGTATGGATATTCCCTGTAAAGTCAAAAGCTTCAAAAACCGCAACACCTCGCTTTGCTAATGCCCAATTTTACCAGTAGTTTTAAATTAACATTGAATACTGTTGCCTTTTCAAATCGAATTCACGTACTAATCAGCTTCCTGCTGTAAGGGAAAGTGGACTCGTGATAACGAGAAGTCGAAAGGAACCGAAAAACTACTTCGAGTTATCCACGTGTTCGAGTGAACCTTTGATGTATGCATATTTATGTATGAACTTGCAGTTTGGTAATTCATTCATACTAAATTGTATTATGCAATGTAAGCCAGTGATACAATAATATCAATACAAATATAGCAGCAGCAGTTCTAAATGAACGACTGAATAATCAGACCAACGGCTATTCTGTTTCCAAAAGACAGATCCGTTCCAGAAATTAGTTCGAGTTAAACGATGTATGTGACTTACACCATGTTCGGGATATCTCAAGACCACTGTACAGCATGTATTCCATGTGTATGCGTTGTGCTTTTTTTCTGTGCCCAGTTAAGTCTTTTAAACATTTGAGTCAGTGAATGAGAAACAGTACAAGTAAGCATTTCTAGACAGTGTAGCTTTAGATAGTGTCTACTTGTTCAGTACTGTATGACTGCATACCACGTGGCATGGCCATATTTTTGTTCATATATGTGCCAGTTCTGGTAGAGGTGGTGCTTTATCTAAGCCTACATTATACAGGAATGCCAACTTGTTAACATTGTTCATGGTCGTGCGTATATAGTGTATATATAATTGATGTTTAAGGTGTTATCGCTTTTGTTTACCTTTTAGGGCGTCCAATACATTCAAGAGCCTTACAGACTTCTTTAGTGAATGTCCGGCTGCAGTTGACAGTGCACACATTTTACAGATGAAATATGGACCCGTTAGCTTTACTGATGACCTAGTTAAAGTCATGGCAAAGGGACATAGATATTTTTGTGGTGAGTCACGGTTTAATTCTAGCCATATGAGATTGCTTTACTTGATTCGTACAGAAAGTAAGCATACCCTTACTTGTACGCATATATAATATAACTTTAATAGATTGGTAAACAATGTAGTTTCTCTCTTACTTGTACTCATGTATGATTTAATTTTACTGGATCGGTAAAACATGTAGGGTCTCTCTCACATATACACATGTATGATGTCAATTTACTGGATTTGTCAACAATATAGGCACACCCTCACTTGGACACATATATATTATCAATTAACTGGATTGGTAAACATTTTAGGCATACTCTCACTTTTACACATATATAAGGTCAATTTACTGGATTGGTGAACAATGTAGGCATACCTTCACATGTACACATATATAATATGGCTGTACTGCATTGGTAAACACTGTGTACACACATTTATATAATTGTACTTGATTAAGTTAACACTGTATTCATTTCCTCACTTGTACAACTTTAATATCACTGTACTAGATTGGTCAACAATTTAGGCACATCCTCTCGTGTACACATATGTAATATCACTTTACTGGATCGGTAAGCAATGTAGACATAACATCACATGTACGCATATATAATATAACTTTACTGGATCGGTAAGCAATGTAGACATAACATCACATGTACGCATATTTAATATCATTTTACTGGATCGGTAAGCAATATAGACATAACATCACATGTACGCATATATAATATCACTTTACAGGATTGGTAAGCAATGTAGACATAACATCACATGTACACATATATAATATCACTTTACAGGATCGGTAAGCAATGTATACATAACATCACATGTACACATATGTAATATCACTTTACAGGATCGGTAAGCAATGTAGACATAATATCACATGTACGCATATATAATATCACTTTACAGGATCGGTAAGCAATGTAAACATAACATCACATGTACGCATATTTAATATCACTTTACTGGATCGGTAAGCAATGTAAACATAACATCACATGTACGCATATATAATATCACTTTACTGGATCGGTAAGCAATGTAAACATAACATCACATGTACGCATATATAATATCACTTTAAGGGATCGGTAAACAACAAAGGTTTACCCTCAACTGTAAAGATATATAATATCTCTGTACTGGATTGGTAAACACTGTAGGCATATTCTCACTTGTACACATATATAATATCCCTTTACAGGATTGGGTAAACCATTTAGGCATACCATCTCTTGTACACATAAATAAAATCACTTTAGTACATTGGTAAACTATGTAGGCATTCCCTCAATTGTATACATATATAATATCACTTTAAAGGATTGGTAAACAATGTAGGCACACTTACAGGTAGACACAAAAACGTATCCAACAATTATGTTCATTTGCAAATGCCAGTGTAAAAAGGTACATAAGACTTTCAAGAAAGAACTGGCAAATCATGAATTTAATATGAAGGTTTTGTATGACGGTTGGGGTGCTATACTGATGCATTTGTTAAATATACGGTGTTTTAAACATGTTTCTATATATACAACGTTTCATGTTTTCATGTTGTTTGTTAACGCATGGACCAATACCGGATAAGTGTAGATAACAATATTGTGAACGTTTACTATAATTGTCACAACGTTCTTGTAAGTATATGTGCTTAGTTTACAACCAATGCAGATTGACATCAGACTACATTGAATTACAAAGCGATTTGCAACTTCATTGGTCGTAGGTGCTATTATGATGTATTGCTCAGAGAAGACCTAGTTTAACTCTTTCAGCGCCGAATTGTTTAAAGTAGACTCTTCCATGTTCAAACTCGGACGACTCTATTCTCATGTTATAGGATTTTTGAAATATTTTTATAACTCACAGCCAAACAATGCAGATTTCAGGTGAGACAGATCGTTACGAGCTGACTCACCTGAATCTGTATTGTTTGCAAAAAGCTCAATATTGCCTTTGGCGCTGAAAGAGACATTTACTATTTCATCACTTTCCATGTGTTAGCAATACACTGTTAAGTGACTTATAAGTACAGCGTTGTTGTTGTTGTTTTTGCATTGGCATTAATATCATGAACATAGCAATATACCGATATGTCTTATTTGAATGTTATTCATGTGAGGTTACTTTTCAAAATCTAGATATGCGAAAGGAACTTATTTCTTTAAAATCGAGATACAATCCATCGCAACTGCAATCAAAATTCGTATAAGAAGGAATAATTGTGTAAAATTCTCCAAAATTTACTTTGTTTTAATTATACTTTCTCGTAGGGTGCTCGGAATATTTATTAACTGCGTTAGTTCTACGTTCTACGAAAGATAGACGTCTTACGAGTCGGAATAGAGTATTTCCGAAAATACTTAACATTCCCTTCTTCTGCAAGAACCTAGATGCCGGGGAGTAAGTAATACCAAGATTCTCTCATCATATTTAAGGAAACAGATATTAACTCTTCCGGATTATAAAAGCACTGCCTCACTTGAAGTCGTGACAGGCTGAATAAAATCAAGAGTACATGTATTAATGTTATTTAATCGAATTAGCTATATATTTACCGTTTATTTTCACTGTTAATTCGACAGCTATATTAATCTATCCAAGCGTCAACTAATTGTTTACTAGTCGTTCATACTTAACCATTATTCGACCGGATCGTTGTTGTAGTGGTTAGAGACAGTGGGACC
>JASEVX010001265.1:0-19192 GCA_031761405.1 Serripes groenlandicus | reverse complement strand
GTCATTCTCTCAATGTCAATCAGATTCATTGGAAATTCAGTCAACAGTTTTCTTTGAACATCTTCTCCTCTTTTATAATTGTTGCAATTTTGATGGAATGTCATAGAAGTCATCTCTCAATGTCAATGAAATTCATTTTGAAATTCAGGTTGCCTTTGTAATTAAAAGAAAGCTGTTAAAATAAAAGACCCGATTTTCAACTAGTTTCACAGAAATTTCGATAGATTGCCTTCAACCAGGTCCCTTAACCCTTTCCCTCATATAGACAGTTCTGGCGCCTCTGCAGCAGACAGCTTTTTGAAACATGGCGACAATTTCTCCTTTTGTCACCATGTTTTCAATTATTTTACTTTCATTTTTTAGAGATTTTCCATATTTATTGTATGTGGAAAAGGTTAAAGCATTACATTAACCCCCCCCCCCCCCCCCCCCCCCCCCCCCCCCCCCTTCCCACATGTAACAATAACCATTTTCAGCAAATGACAAATGACAAATATGAGCAATTTATTCTGTTGACACGTTTTCAAAAGTTGTCTGCTGCAGACGCGTCAAAATGCATCTACAGGTTGGAAAGGATTAAAATGGTGATACAATTATGTATAACTTTCTGTTTTGTTTGTAGTCGCTTATTCCGTCTGCTACAAGATCCTGTCACCAAAAAGTGGGAGAACAAGGACCTAACCATGTGTGGATTGGACAGGTGCAAACTCCACTACATAATGAATATTCTCATAGCATCTTAGCGTTTGGGGAGGACGAGGATGGTAAATATTTCACACATACAACAATTCTATTGCAGATGATTTTGAAAACATCTTGAAAAATCTCTATAGATGAATATCAGTATCATTGCAGACAAGTCAGGATCAGGTCAATATAATCGAGTATTTCCAAATACGACATTGTAAGGGCGTCTGCTTATTTTTGAAAAAATAATTAAAAGTCTTCATTAGCTCGACTGGCTGAAAGCCAGTTGAGCTTATGTCATGGCGAATTGTCCGTCGTGCATGTGTGCGTGCATGCATGCGTTAACTTTTTTCCTTTGAACGACTTCTTCTCCCTAACCACTTGGCCAATTTGGTTGAAACTTTATAGGAAGCAATCCTCTCAATGTCCTCTCTTAAATTCCTTCAATTTTTTTTTATCCATCCAAAATTCTGGTTTCCATGGCAACCAAAAGAAAAAAATAGTGAAAACTTAAAAAATCTGCTTCTTCAAAATTGTTAAGCAGATTTTCAAATGATTTTGTAGAAATGTTCCTTGGGTGACCCTCTATCAGATTCCTTCAAGCCATGTTGATTGGTAAAAAAACATGGCCGCAAGAGGGCGGGGCTATTTTGCCTTATATGGCTAAAGAGAAAACTTAAAAAATCTTCTCCTCCGAAAGTGTCTGGGTGATATTCAAATAATTTTGTAGAAATGTTCCTAGGCTGACCCTCTATCAGATTCCTTCAAGCCATGTTGATTGATTGAATAATATGGCCACAAGGGGGTGGGGCTGTTTTGCCTTATATGGCTATAGTGAAAACTTAAATATCCTATCCTCCAAAAGTGTCAGGCCGATTTTCAAATAATTTTGCAGAAACATTCCTTTGGTGACACTCTACAAGATTCCTTTAAGCCATGGTGGTTGGTAAAAAACATGGCCACCAGTGGGCAGGGCTGTTTGGAGATTTGATTTTTGCCTTATGGCCGTGGAGCGATACTGGCCCTCTTGGGCCTCTTGTTTAGAGTGCAAACATTATGAGAAAAGGATGACAAAACATTGTGGCAAACAGAGAAAATTGCTCAAAAGGATCAATTTCTTCTTTTGCCAAATGTTTTCAAAAGTTATAGGCATTAGAAAGCGTCTGTATGTGGGAATCGGTTAATTTACCTTTTCTGTGATACATGTACAGATATGCCGAGTCCAGGTAGCTCAGTCAGTAGCGACGCGGGCTGTCAATCCAGGGGTTGTGAGTTTGAATCCCGGCTCGGCCAACTTTCTTTCAAGTCAATACGACATGCGTCATTCGTCTTCCACCAATGGGCTACGTCTATGTGGAAAAGCAGTCAGTTGCTTGGGAAGATTGTTGTGTGGAGTACTGGTGTGAGAAAACCAGGAAATGCATGAGTAGGTGAACTGGCCGCTGTGATATAACTGAAAAATTGTTAAAAACGGCATTAAACTCCAATCAATCAATCAATCAATCAATCAATCAACAAACATGTACAAATGACTTTCAATATTTGAAACCATTGTGAGGAAAGCACTTTCCTATTCCAGCAATGTTTTGTAACTTTATCTAAATAATGCTTCGATTATCCGCTATCATAAGATTTTCATACTCAACTACTTTTGACTTTAAATAAATTTGAACTATCATATTAGTAGATAGCAAAAATAGATGCAAAAGCATTTTCCCATTTGCAGACACATTATGACATGTCTGCAGCAGTTTTTTTTTTTAAAGAATTGTGGTAAAAGGGAGAAAGAGCTCATTATAAGCCCACACAGACCATAATTTTTGAATTAATTTATTTAAGTAACTTGTAAACCAAGGTCGTCAAAGCATTTTTTAACACACACACACACACACACACTCACACGCAAAGGCGGGCAAACTGAATTTAATGAATTAACTTGTACCTCAATGATACAAATATATAATTGTTGTTTACGGAAGAAAATATGTATTATTTTGATAATTTCAAATTCACTTCAGACAAAGTATAAAATTCTTCACTTTGAATTAAATAGAGAAAAGGAGAAATTACTTTTTTCCCAGAAATGTCTCTCCTGTAAATAGTCATTTGCTACAAAGGAGTTAGAATGTCATATGTATCAGTGAAAGATCTTGATGTTATATTACAGGTGAAGTCTACATGTTGTCAACAGCATTTGCCAGTACAACAATCCCACAAGGCTCAATCTACAAGCTTGTCGATCCTTCCAGGTATGTTAATGCTAAACTTCTTTTATTTATTTTTTGACCTCATTCCAACCTTTTTACAGATTTAACCATCTTTATACCATACTATACTTTTTGCAGACATATGTTTACCATTATGCCATATTTTTACTATGTTCAATTATTTATATTTTTATCATTATGCCATTATAAAGCGCTCGAAGTGCTCCTTTTGTTCATTGTGTATCGTTGTGTGTCGTCAACAATTTTTAGCTCGCCTTTTGTCCGGCGTCCATCATGCATCATGTGGTGTGCGTCGTGCATTGTGCGTCAACATCTTCTCCTCAGTAACCAGTGGGTCAATTGGGATGAAACTTCACAGAAAGAATCCTCTCAATGACCTCACCAGAATTCCTTCAAAGTTTTGGGATCCATGCAGAATTCGGGTTTCCATGGCAACCAAGCGGTTTTTTTAATTTTAAAAATTCTTCTTCACCATAACTGCTCGGCTGATTTTCAAAATTTGTTGTTCCTTGGTTAACCCTCTATCAGATTCCTTCAAGCCATGTTGATTGGTCAAAGAACATGGCCGCTAGGGGCGCGGGGCTATTTATATGGCTATAGTGAAAACTTAAAAAATCTTCTCCTCCCGAAGTGTCAGGCCGATTTTCAAATAATTTTGTAGAAATGTTCCTAGGGTGACCTTCCATCACATTCCTTCAAGCCATGTTGATTGGTCAAAAAACATGGCCGCCAGGGGGCGGGCTATTTTGCCATAAATGGCTATCATAAAGTGAGGAAAAAAAACTACTTTAAAATCCTTTTCCCCCCATAATCTGCTTGTCCGATTCCAAGATAATTTGGTAGAAATGTTCCTTGATTGACCCTCTACAAAAACTGTTCAAGCCATATTGGTTTCTTTGAAAAACAGGGCAGCAAGGCGGCATCAGGAAAGGCGCAAAATGACAAAACTTTATAATTCCATTCTTATTCAAGTTCTTGTTAGATTTCAAGATACAAATGGCTATTACTGATAAGCTATTTCTTTAACAGTGTCCACTCCTTGCAGTTTCATTTGAACTCCTGATCAAATTTTCCCAGATATTTTCAGTTAAATTATTTGCTGCTAATTTACTCAGGTGATCGATTTAGCCTTTTAAACTTCTTGGCCTTCTTGTTTTAAACAACATCTCCTAAACCACTTCATGGATTTTGACCAGCCTTGGTAGGAATGATCCTCGTGTGATCCTCTTTCAGCGTTGTTCAAAGAAATTCAATGCCATGGCAACCGAAAGGATTTAAAAAAGGCCTAGAGCTTAGATTGTTGGTGTGTAGCATTATCTAATTGTCCTTTACAAAGATTTTCAAATTAGCCCCTTGGTCAAAATTGGCCCTACTCCTGGCGGCGGAGCTTGTTGTTTACCTTATATGGTATGTATATAGTAAAACTTTAAAATTCTTCTTGTCCAAAAGTACTCACCTGATTTGAAAAAAAAAAGCACTCATGTTCCTTTGATGATCGTCTATCAAGTTTGTGCAAATAATTCCGATCTGTTGATCAAAACGGCCGCCAGGAGGCGGGGTTCATTTTCCTTATAAAGAATACATTTTGTATAAAGTGAAAACCTCAAAATTCTTCTTGTCCAAGAATACTGGCCTGATTTTGAAAGCCAAATGCAGGTGGCAAACAATTTATGTGCTCATGGTGAGTTTTTGTGATTGTCTTTTGTCCATTGTCTGTCGTCATAAGGGTCATGTTGGGTCACAAGTTTAAATTGAAGGAAAATCTTGTTAACTGTGGAGGCCGCATTTTTTACTTGAGCATGTTGAAACTTTGTCAGAAAAACTTTCATGATGATGTCTAAGCTCAATTCCAATAAAGGTCATGCTTGGTCAAAAACCTAGGTCACAAGGTCAAATTTGATATATATCTTGTTGACACTCTAGAGACTGCACTTTTTGCTTCAACAGCTTGACATTTTGTCAGAATGATTGTCTTGATGATATCTAGACCAAGTTCAAATATGGGTCATGTCAGGCGAAAAACTAGGTCACGAGGTCAAATTGAGGGAATTATTGTTAACACTCTGGAGACTGCATTTTTAGCTTGACTATTCGAAGAATATGAGAGCTATACTACTCACCCTCGCGTCGGCGTTTGCGTCCACGTCACACTTTGGTTAAGGTTTTGCATGCAAGTACTTAAATACTACATGTATTGCATTGAAACTTTCTACAACCCTACTAAACTATCACACCTATGTAGATTATCAAGTTAGATAACTCTATCTTGCATTTTATGCAAGTTATGGCCCTTTTTTACTTAGAAATTCTGGTTAAAGTTTTGCGTGCAACCAAATTAGGAGTCCATATCTCAGTATTTACTTGATGCATTGCATTGAAACTTTATACAACCCTACCCAAGCATCACACCTGTGTAGATTATCAAGTTAGATAACTATCCTGCATTTTATGCAAGTTATGGCCCTTTTTTTACTTAGAAATTCTGGTTAAAGTTTTGTGTGCAACTAAATTAAGAGTCCATATCTCTGTATTTACCTGATGCATTGCATTGAAACTTTATACAACCCTACCCAACTATTACACCTATGTAGATTAACAAGTTATATAACTCTATCCTGCATTTTAGGCAAGTTATGGCACTTTTTTTTACTTAGAAATAATTCTGGTTAAAGTTTTGCGTGCAACTAGATTAAGAGTCCATATCTCAGGATTTACTTGATGCATTGCATTGAAATTTTTTACAACCCTACCCAAGTATTACGCCTGTATAGATTATCAAGTATGATAACTCTATTCTGCATTTTATGCAAGTTATGGCCCTTTTTATGCCCCCCCGGAATCTCCGATTCGGGGGGCATATAGTTTTTGGCCCGTCTGTCTGTTGGTCTGCACGTCTGTCTGTCTGCACGTCTGTCTGCACAAAAAAAACTTTAACCTTGACCACTACTTTTGAACCATAACAGGTACGGCTACCATATTTCACATGTGTATTCCTTGTGACATGACCTTTCTGTCAGTACCAAAAATTTTGACCTTGCGACCTTGACCTTTGACCTAGATGTAGTTTTTGGCCTGTCTGCACGAAAAAAACTTTAACCTTGACCACTTCTTTTGAACCATAACAGGTACGGCTACCATATTTCACATGTGTATTCCTTGTGACATTACCTTTCTGTCAGTACCAAAATGTTTGGTTAAAGTATTGCATGCAACTAAATTAAGAGTCCATATCTCAGTATTTACTAGATGCATTGCGTTGAAACTTTATACAACACTACCCAATTATCACACTTATGTAGATTATCAAGTATGATAACTCTATCCTGCATTTTATGCAAGTTATGGCCCTTCTTTTACTTAGAAATTCTAGTTAAAGTTTTGCATACAACTACATTAAGAGACCATCTCTTAGTAACTACTTGATGCATTGCATTGAAACTTTATACAACCCTTCCCAACCATCACACCTATGTAAACAATCAAGTTTATATCTCTATCCAGTATATTTTGCAATTAATGACCATTTTTTTAACTTGAAATTTGGTTAAAGTTTTGCATGCAACTACATTAAGAGTCGATATCCTAGTATTTACTTCATGCATTGCTTTGAAACTTTATTCAACTCTATCCAACTATCACACCTATGTTGATTTTCAAGTTAAATAACTCTATCCTGCACTTTATTCAAGTTATGGCCCTTTTTGGACTTATAAATTCTGGTTAAAGTTTTGCATGCAACTACATTAAGAGACCATATCTTAGTAACTACTTCATGCATTGCATTGAACTTTATACAGCCCTTCCCAATCATCACACCTATGTAAACAATCTAGTACAATAACTATCCAGCATTTTATGCAAGTTATGGGTCTTTTTGGACTTAGAAATTCTGGATTAAGTTTTGCATTTAGAGTGTAATCTCATTAACAACTTGAAGCATTGTATTGAAACTTTATACAACCTTTTCCAATTCCACAACTATAAACACAACCAATTAAGATAACTCTATCCTGCATATGGTGCAAATTGTTGCCGTTTTTTTACTTAGAAATTATGGTTAAAGGTTTGCGTGCAACTACATTAAGAGTCCATATCTTATTAACTACTTGATGCATTCCATTGCCTTCCTAACCATCACACCTATTAAAATAATCAAGTTAAATAACTCTATCCTGCATATAATGCAAATTATCACCCTTTAAGATATTGTGGTTAATGTTTTGCATGCAACTACATTAGAGTCCATTATCTCAGTAACTTAAATAAGCGGTGGAATAGTCGAGCACGCTGTCCTCCGACAGCACTTGTTAACTCAAGATTGTTGAAGCTTTGTCAGAATATGAGTGAATGGGTTAACATTGTGTCTAAAGGTTGATAACAAAAATACTATTTGATTTTCCTTTTAAGACGAGGTAACCCAGCCACATGTCGCTCTGCTCGTGTCAACACCCCAACAACACCAGTGCTTGTTACAACCACCTCAAAATCATCAGCAACAACACCAGCAACAACACTAGCAACAACACCAATAGCTCAAGCCACAACCACCAGAAGAACCAACCGACCAACAACGGAAAAGGATGTGTCTCGTGGTAATATACCCATCATCACTGGTATGTTATACTGTTTGACTCTGGCCATGGTGAGGATGTCATGCATGGTGCACTATTAGCTTCCTGGAATGTGGAATTATGGGAAAAAACAAAACTAGCCAATCAGTTGTAAGTTTGTAGTGCCTTCACTTAAACAACCAACCAATCAGCTGCAAGTTTATATAATAGTGCCTGACAGCATGTTCAATGTGTGAATGTATGTATTGTATTCATAGCAAGATGTACTAACTTTTTGGTGCAGGTTTATGTATACTGAAGATGGTTTGTGCTTTGTAACTAGGTAATAAGACTTTTTGTTTTATTTTTCAATGAGCATGGGATATATAACACTGGTATAATAAACTTTTTTTTACATGTCTACATGTCTACTTACTTTTAAAACAGCATTTATTTTTAGAAATGACGTTATGGCCATAACTACTTTTCTAAATATAAATCTGTTGATAGTATATATATAGCTGTCACAGCAATGATTCAATTCACAAATGCAAATAAAAAGCAGAAATTAAGTTGTTATTGTTTTAATTACATTTCAATATATTTTAGTTATACAAATACAATTCGAAAAAGGTACTGTTTTACAAATCACACGGACTCTACATGTTCAGTCTGGTTTAGGTCCAAAAAGGCCGAATTCCTAAAAGGCCAATAACCAGAAAGGCCGAATCCTTATAAAGTTAATGCAGTATCAGGCGTGAATTATGTTTCAACGAAGATAATTAATTGATTGTTTGTGTCAAGGAATTCATAAAACCATAATATATATTTTACTTACCAGTCGCACAAGTACGATGCTGCCATCGCTGACACCAGTCACCCTACTCTGTTAAATTATATAATATAAAATAATCAATTAATAATCTAAAACAAACATCAAACTAAACCTAACCACCAAATGATAACACTTTTAAACTGTTTAACTTCAAAAAAGTGTTCTTTACCCATAATTGGCCTTTTTGGACCAGACATTTTTAGGAAATCATCCTTTCTGGACCTATAATCAGCCTTTTTTTACTGTGCCTTTTTAGAATTCAGCCTTTTTGGACCTATACCTTCATTCTTACTTCATGAAATGTCTTTCTTCGTTGAAAATGTTGCATACATAGACCTATTTATTCCCTCATGATCAGTTCATAGTTAACATTGTTTAAACTTTAGATACAATTCAAAGCAAGTTTTGTCCTTTAATGAGAAGCATATCTATGTTTCAACAAGTATTTACGAAATAAAATGCATCCACGATAAAGAACAAATGTTGAAGTTCTATCGTCAGTCTATTTTCTATCACGAGAAAGGGTTCACGAACAGCCTGGTCTACTAATGGATTTAACATCTAGATATCCAGAAAATGTTTCTTCTTAAAATATATATAACTCTATCATTTACGCACAGCAATTGTTTCTGATCATTCTTAACACTAAAATGTTTTTAATGTGTCTTCGACATGTCTACCCACAACAGTGACTGTATCCTTTTCCAAAAATGAATATTTCCACACTCGCCCACCATTAAGCATCACAATTGTCTTGAATATAGTCTTCACTGACCTAGATCAAAGGTCAAAGTAACAGTTGCTATAATACTTCTGTACGAAATGAGGTCATTGCTCTGTCACTTTTGTTTGTTGGTTGAATTCATTCATACAAAGGTTCTGTGTCAAGGGAATTAGAAGAAGTTTGTATTTCACCAACCGGCCTCTCTGTATGGATGCCAATACTCTAGCTCTTTTGCCACACCAAGCAAGGTCAAAAGTCACAGTTGATATGATACATTTGCTTTGAATAAGGTCAGCATTCTTTGCCAAGGGAGGTTAGGCGAGTTCACATTTCACTAAACCTAGGTAAATGGTCAAGATCACAGCTTCTATATATAGACTACAATGTAAATAGCCTAGAGTGTAACCTATAAATTCATGAATTTTTGGGGATGGGGATTATGTCTTGAAGACATTTTCTAGTTGAATATATGCCATCTTGCAGTTAAACATTTTATTGTAACTCATTATTGCTTGTATTTTGTGGTGGATTGATTTATTGAGCTGTCTAAAAGATTACAAATTTGCTGCAGACGTTAGCCAATTTTAGGAATGTGAAGTTGGGAAGCTAACATTATAGATTCTGGTCAGATGGCGCAGATGTGCTGACTGGCCTGGCTCTATACAGATGGTAGGCTTTACAATTGTCGGTTCCAGCAGATAAAGGGTTAACGGTGGTGTTGTCTTTGAAAATATGTTTTGTAAAGCAGGTAATACCATGACAATTTAGAGTTAAGTTTTGATACAGCTTTGAAAACAATGTGGGGAAATTATCTTTTTAATGATTTTTTCAAAATAAAAAAAAAAAATTATGTAAGAATCTATGTGACTTGAAGTACTGAAATATATATTTACATATTGAATCTCAAGTGTATTAACCTTTTCTTGCATACATTCTTCTGATGCCTCAGCAGAAGATAACTTTTGAAATACTTTTGAAAAAAGGAGAAATAGCTCAAACCAAACAATTTCTCCTTCTGCCACAATGTTTCCAACCTTTTCTCATGATTATACCTTTATGCTTTTTAACCCTTTCCCTCATACGACAATTCTGCAGCAGACGATTTTGAACATATTTTGTTAAAACATAGAAAATCTCTATAATTGAATGGATAACCTATGACAAAAAGTGGAAAACATTGTGGCAAAAGGAGAAATTGCACGTTTTGTGCAATTTCTTCTTTTGTCACTATGTTTTCAAAAAGCCATCTGCTGCAGAGGCGTCAGAAAGCGTCTATATGAGGGAAAGGGTTAAATCGTCTGCTGCAAATTGTTTGTATTTGGGATATTTATGATATGAGAAAACTGTTGATAGTGACATCGCGTAAGAAATGATGGTAACGATCACTCAAAGTTTGATGTTATTTTTGTGTGTAAACTCACATTTTTACACAGAGTTTGATTTGGTTTATAAACATCATGTTTATCGGCGGATGAAATGAAGAGCGACATACTGTTACAAGCCGGTTAATCTGCCCCATTTATATGAAGAATTTATTTGAGCATGTAAAATTAGTAAATAGATATTTATACATATATGTATATCAATATTTATTTCAACTATTTTGTTTTCATGATTTGTGAATTCCCACTTACAATGATCCATGTAAATTAAATAATATATAGCCCTAAAAATAAGGTTTGGAAATTGTTGTCATAAAAAAACAAATGTCTTTGAAATAAAACTGTGAATCAGTTGACATTGCAGATACAGAACACTTTGTTTTGTGTCATTAATCATTTATAGATGTATAACTGAGCGTTGCTTAATGAAAACAAACCATCATGCATTTGCAAGCATTTAACCCTTTCCCTCATACGACAATTCTGCAGCAGACGACTTTGAACGTATTTTGTCAAAAAATAGAAAATCTCCATAATTGAATGGATAACCTATGAAAAAAAGTGGAAAACATTGTGGCTAAAGGAGAAATTGCATGTTTTGTGCAATTTCTTCTTTTGTCACTATGTTTTCAAAAAGCCGTCTGCTGCAGAGGCGTCAGAAAGCGTCTATATGAAAGGTAACAGTAAGCCAAATGTTTTACATTTTCATGACTTTCATTTGACTGTTTTTCAACATTATTGCCAAAATATTTTTGAACTATTTATTTCTGACTTTGTTGTCACTACTAACAATATTTGCAGAAGTTTCAACATTTCACAATTTTGATTTCCATCTGGAGTTTAGCACCTTTAAGTAGACATATATGATATAACATTGATTGAAAACCTCTGAAGGTTGGTTTGTAATTGCATGACACATCCACTTTTGTCGTTATCTAGGTATCCTATCTGGCATTATTATTAAAGCAGAATGTTACAGATCTGAATGTTTGATTCGACAAAGATTCACCTGAACATGTTGTTATCTATTTATTCCAGCAGCCATATCTTCCCCTACTGAAGAACCAGGTGTTGTTCTGATTATTATTCAAAACACCACTTGGTTCGTTGACATCATTCCCACAATAAGTAATACGTGTCTTCTGTTGATGTCCATTACGGCGTCAATATTCGTCATACGAATTCCACATATATATCAAAACAAAACTAGACAGGCTGGACTATATGAAAAAGTAAAAATCTCAATATCAAAAATGTTTTCACTATCACCGTTTTTTTCTCTTGTAGTCCATAATTATGTATTTTGTTTATTTTGTTAAAAACTTTTGTTTTGGCAATTTTGAAAATATTCAAAGAGAACCATGTACATATGAAGGCTAGTTTAAAATGTGTTACAGTATTAACAAATGCATAATTCAAATTGGGGATATAAATTTATTTGTTCAAATGCCATTGTATAAAAATAGAATATAATGTAACATTTTTGGTGTTTTATACTTAATTATGGATACAAGCTCAGTTGTTTAGGAGTCAATGTCGTTTGAAACTATTTGTTAAATGCAGACGGACAGATGTTCAAAAAGTGAAAAAAGTATATGTATATTTTGTTGAATTTATAGGGATATGAAATAAAATTGTGTAATAACACAAAAATAATGGATGAAGGATATGTCAGCATGTGGAAAAGAGTTAATTTACATAAAGAAGACTTGAAGATCAACATCTAGCTGTCCTAATACATGTACGTGTAATAGCACACGTACATTTTTGTAACTGCTTTGATGGCATTCTGACATTCTTAACTGGTGATAGAAAAATGGTTTTGGGAATTATATTAAAAATACAGATTACTTGATTAACCATATCATATTGGTAATGGTGCATTGGACAACAACAAAAACTTGTTATGCACCCCAATATAATTAAGGAGAGCATAATATTATAGTCGCCCCTTCATCCATCCATCCATCATGATTTTGTCGGAGCTATTTCCCAGCAACTACTGACTTGGATTAAACAAAACTTTTTGGGAAGCTCACTTACAACCAGAGATGTGCACATTATCACCATGTTTTGGTTCGGTGAATTTGTACATAGTTATTGCCCTTTAATTTCTATATAATATGACATAGGACATTTTTTGTCCTGGCTATTTCACTACAAACTTGAATTCAATGAAACTTTATGGGAAGATTAAATAACAAGAGGAGAAGTGCATATTATTACCATGTGCTGGCTGAATGATTTTTCACAGAAAATTGACCTTTCAATTTCTATATAGTATGATAAAGGATCATTCGTTTCCGGGCTATTTCTCAGAAACCACCAGTCAGAATTCAGTGTCTCTTAATTGGAAACTTCACTAACTAGAGGAGATGAGCAGATTATCACCATGTTCCATATGAATGTTTTTTTACAGAATTATTGCTCTTTCAATTTCTATGTAGTATGATATAGGACCATTCGTGTTCGGCCTATTTCTCAGCAAGCACCTGTCAGAATTCAATATTACTTAATGGGAAGCTTCACTGACAAGAGAAAATGTGCATTTTATCACCATGTTCTGGCTGAATAATTTTTCACAGAGTTATGGCCTTTCAATTTCTTGACAGTATAATATAAGACCATTTGTGTTCGGCCTATTTCTCAGCAATTACCTGTTGCTACATATAGTATATTAAAGCACCATTCCTGTGTCCTCACAATACTTCGGGAGCATCCATCTTTTCCACCAATTTATCTTCTACAGTTGTAATGAGTTCATTCAATGTTTTAAATGTTATTTCATTTTATACATTATAAATGTTCATTGAAAGGCCTTTGCAAAAAATATTTAATTTTTAGATATTAATTTAGACAAAAGATACTTATCGTATTAGCATCTTTTTAACCCTTTCCCACATACGACAATTCTGCAGCAGACGACTTTGAACATATTTTGTCAAAAAATAGAAAATCTCTATAATTGAATGGATAATCTATGACTAAATAATCGTTTTGAGCAATTTCTTCTTTTGTCACTTTGTTTTCAAAAGCCGTCTGCTGCAGAGGCATCAGAATGCCCGCAATCTAAGATATCTGTTGGTGATAATGCTTTCATATTAGGCATGTGTATTGTTTGTGATCAAAAATATTTGTTTGTGTGACCTTGACCCACTTCTAGAAATCATACAGGGGTTGTCAGTTTGAACCCCAGCTTGGCACACATTCTTTCTGATGTTTGAAAAAGGTCATCATGTCTAACAACAGGCTATCCGTCTATGTGGAATAGCAGCCTATATATTGCTTGGAAAGACTATTTTGTGGAGTACTGATGTGAGAAAGCCAGGAAGCACATGGGTGTCAATAGATAACTTCTAGCAAATTTTGTTGCCATCCAGGGGCATTATAGTCTCATGAACACATCTTCTTTGCATTAACCCTTTCCCTCATACGACAATTCTGCAGCAGACTACTTTGAACATATTTTGGAAAATCTCTTTAATTGAATGGATAACCTATGACTAAAAGCGGAAAACATTGTGGCAAAAGGAGAAATTGCTCGTTTTGAGCAATTTCTTCTTTTGTCACTATGTTTTCAAAAAGCTGTCTGCTGCAGAGGCAGCAGAAAGCGTCTATATGAGGGAAAGGGTTAAGCCTTTCTCTGATATGGTATTTGTATTATCTGGAAAACTAGGTCTTGAATTGTGTTATAGAATTGAAAACATTCTGGGAAAAGAAATAATTGCTCATGTGTTTGTCTACTACAGAAGCATTAAACGATATCTTACAGGGAAAGAGATAAGCATTTTATGTTTTATTCATTTTATTTAACACAATACTTTCAAGTAGGCAATATAAAATAATTATCTTTATTAGGGCTTACCCATCATACTCCTTTTTCTGTGCATTTTCAGATCTTGGTAACAGGAAATTCCGTGTACCTTTGTCTAGTAATTCAGTGTTAAGGTTAAACTCATGGCTAAAGTTGATCTCCATGATCTGGGGAAAAGTACCTGCATAACATGGCAGTGCTCAAAGGTTTAGATGTGGTAGGGGGGTATTAATTCCTCATTATTTCTCTTATTATCCAACGAAAACCCTATGGTGTTGGTAATCAGAAGAATTGTCTCATTGAGACATGTCTTTTGAGTACCCACAGCATAGGTTTATAGGGTCAAATAAGTATTTTAGAACATACAAAATGCCCCCTTATCTAGAGCTCTGGTATTGAGCTACCTTTTTAAACCCTTTCCCACATAAAACAATTCTGCAGCGGACGACTTTGAAAACATCTAGGCAAAAATGTGGATCATCTCTATAAATGGCGGTAATGATGCTTACTGAAAAAAGTTGAAAACATTGTGGCAAAAGGAAAAATTGCTCACAATGTTTTCAAAAATGTCTGCTGCAGAGGCGTCAGGAAGTGTCTGTATGTGGGAAAGGGCTAAACCTTTTCTCAAATTGTATGTATTAACCCTTTGAAAGTTTGATGTTATAACAAATCTGAAGCAGATAGCCTGGAAAACATTTAGTCAAAAATATGGAAACTCTTCATAAATGAAAGAACAAGTATTGATTAAAGTTTAAAACATTGTGACAAAAGGAAAAATAACATTTCTCATTATAACAATGTTTTCAAAAGTCACTTACCAGATTTGACCCTCTCCCTCTTGCAGCAGATGACTTTTAAAAACATTGTGAAAATAGAGAAATTGCTCATAATTAAAAATGTCTTCTTTTGCCACAATGTTTTTGACAATAAAATAACTTTCATTAACCTTTTTCCTCATATAGACGCTTTCTGACGCCACTGCAGTCGACGGCTTTTTGTGAACATAGTGACAAAAGAAGAAATTGCTCAAAACGAGCAATTTCTTCTTATGTCAAAATGTTTGCCACTTTTAGTCATAGGTTATCCATTCAATTAAAGAGATTTTCCATTTTTTGACAAAATATGTTCAAAGTCGTCTGCTGCAGAATTGTCGTATAGGGGAAAGGGTTAAAAGATATTTTTCTACATTTTTGACAAAAGGAGAAATGTGTCCCTCACTAGCTGATAACTTTTTAAAAAACTTTCTTCCATGTTTTTTCTACAATATTTAGAATTATCCCAAAAGAGAAAATCATTTTTCTGGATGTTGAAATTTCATGATTCAGCAACTGACTGTTTAACCCTTTCCCTCATATAGACGCTTTCTGACACCTCTGCAGCAGATGGCTTTTTGAAAACATAGTATCAAAAGAAGAAATTGCTCAAAACGAGCAATTTCTCCTTTTTCCACAATGTTTTCCACTTTTATTCATAGGTTATCCATTCAATTATAGAGATTTTCTATTTTTTTACAAAATCTGTTCAAAGTCGTCTGCTGCAGAATTGTCGTATGAGGGAAAGAGTTATCCCTGTCCCACATACAACAAAACTGCAGTTGAAAAGTGTTTAACATCTTGTAAAAAAAAGTCTACATTTAATTAAATGAAAGTTAAATGATCCAATAGTGTTGAAAACATTGTAGCAAAAGTACAATTTGATCATTATGAGCAATTTCTGCTTTAGCCACAATGTTTTCAAACTTTGTCTGTTTATAATGTGTATGCATGTGGAAAATGGTAACCACTACTATGTCTTCAAGGATACTCATTCTGAAATACTCATTTACATATTACCTACACCATGGGAAAGGGGTCTTGTTGCACAATGTCTGTATTTAGGCATTAATAGCGAAAAATACTTATTATTAACCCTTTCCCTCATATGACAATTCTGCAGAAAATCTCTATAATTGAAGCAGAAAATCTCTATAATTGAATGGATAACCTATGACTAAAAGTGGAAAACATTGGGTCAAAAGGAGAAATTGCACGTTTTGTGCAATTTCTTCTTTTGTCACTATGTTTTCAAAACGCCGTCTGCTGCAGAGGCGTCAGAAAGCATCTATATGAAATGTCGTATGGGGGAAAGGGTTTACACCATTGTGTAGTAGATGGCTTATGAAAACATTTTAGGGAAAAGAATAATTTGAAAAAAATGAAAATCCCTCCATATAAAAGAACAGTTATTGAATATACACAATGTGTCCAAACAACAATGTGTCAAAACGAAAAATTGCTCATAATGAGCATTTACTTCTTTTTTGACACTGATTTCAGATCCAATGGAAAGCATCTATATTTGGCAAAGGAGGAAATTGTTGAAATGGTAATGCTGTCAACCTAGAAGTACAAGTATTTGTAATTAACTAAACGTTGTTGATTCTGTTGAAAGTAAATAGGTCACTTCAATTATCTTATGTCTGTTTTACAACTACTCAATTTATAAGTTGTGATATGGGCCATGTCACAACAGAAACCTAACCTATAGAGTTGTGTGACCAGTGGATATCTAGATCAGCCTGTGCCTATGCGCAGTCTTATCAGAATGTTCCCTGTTGTAATCTAGATATACAAGAATCCTGGAAGCTTATACAACCAAATTCAACTATACAAATGTGTAATTCAGCCCTTTCCATTTCAGACAAACTGTTTTATTTATCTGCAGCTGACGACTTATGAAAACATTATGGCAAAGGGAAATATTGCTCATAATGAGTAATTTCCCCATTTTTCACAACGTTTTCAACTTAATTGAATTTATACTTTCATTTATTGAAAAAAAAAGTTTTGCATCAATGTTTTCTGTTGGAAAAGAACACACAAAGGAAGTTTTCTATGTGGTATGACCCAATTATGATAATGAAATATGCAATGTGTTGTTTAAGTGGTATTTTATACATAGGGGCATGTTTTATATTACTAAGCTATGTTGTCATATTTGTTTAATAAATGGTTAATTAAAGATTTGTTATAGCTGGGCATCTTGTGTCTGTGTTCCATTATTAATACTCCCTGATCCTTTAACCTCATCCCCTTTACCCCTGCTTTCCCCCTGCTTTCCCCTCAAAACTGTTCTGTCTAGTAGTTCTGTGGGCTGAGTTAACCCTTTCCCAAATACAACAAATTTGCAGCAGACGAATTTGAACATACTACTACACAAATATGAAACATGTTAATTGAATATATGAAAAATAATTACTGAAAAAAGTTGAAAACATTGTGGCAAATGCAGAAATTGATCGTTTTGAGCAATTTCCCCTTTTGTCACAATGTTTTCAAAATCGTCTTCTTTAGAGGAATTGGAAAGTGTTAATGTAGTGCTAATGTAGAACCTAGCTGTGATAATGTCTGCAGCCCAGTAGATATATTGTCGTTCTTATTATGTCCCTTGTCCGCATGCATTTAATATGCAAGAGATGACATTAACATCTAGGCCAAAATATGGAACAACTTTGATTGAAAAGAATCATCATTGATTACATTGTGGTGAAAGGAAAATTGTTAGGTTAAGCAAATTGTCCGTTTGCCTCAACAGTTTCAACAGTCGTCGTCTGCAGATGCAACTTGGCATAGTGGGTTAAACTCTTTCAGTCTTTGGGAAAGAAAGAAGATAAACCCACATGTTCGGTCAGATACACACACATACAATAGCATTTCCAATGAAATGTAGCTTTGTCTAGTTAGCAATTAAGGAACTGCTGTGAGGGAAAATAGAATATTTAGTATTTTAGGAGTATTTCAACAGTTTTTACGTAGTCATATGTTTAAAACATTTTAAGAATTGACTGTAAAATAATGCAAGTGCATTAGGATGTATAATTCCAGGCAGCGGTAAGCGTGACCGAACTTTAGATATATTATTTCTGGACCTTCGGACGGTTTCATAAGTGACCAGTTGCATTGTCATTCTATAAAACAAAACGCCATGAAAATCTGTTGAATCAGCATTTTTTGAAACGCGGATAAAACAACAGGTCTTATATGGATGTCCATAGGAGGAGAGGTATACTTCAGTTTAGGAAACTGAGGAGTAATCTGACACTGCACTGCCAACAACGTTTCTAGAGTTGGGGCGCCACCCAACAAGCATCTGTTTTCGAAAGACAGAAGTTGGTAATTATGACCCAGGTCTGCCGGCGAGTATGCATTGTGCTGTCACGGGCAGCCGTCGCATTAAAAGTTAGCTAATTGAAGGAAAATAACACAAACATTAATAAATTGTATACATATAGTTGTCACTCCCTGGAAAAATGTAATGTGTCTTATAATATAAATGTGTCACTGATTTCAATACGAATCTCCTATCTTTATATTTAAAAAAAAATGATCTAGTAGCATATCTACTAGGTGCACTGGTTATATACACAACAGGACTTTATCTCTTTTTGAACTTTGGTATTCGTGTTTCAGGAAATATCAACTTTATCAAAAATATGCCTAATCAGCCATGTTTAATAATAAAAAGAGGGTCATGATGTCCCACATCGTTCACGCTGATTAAATAGAATTTCAGTAGTTTTGAAAGTTTTTACTAAATACATAACAGGAAAACGGGTCATGGCGGCTATGTTTTTCAAAGGATCGGGCTAATTTAAACGTTATTGGTAGAGGGTCACGACGCATCGCACGACGCTCAAGTATATATGGATGCCAACATATTTGAAATGAATTGATCTCACTATGAAAAGCTCGTACAGTAAATTCGATATGCATATCCTATACTACTGATACGAACGAGGCAGATACATTAATTACCATGAAAGAGTCGTTCTTTCTCACTTGAGATTTTGATTGTATTCAGTCCTCAACAGTATTTCAGTTACTTATATACTTCGTTTGTCTCTTTACCATCTCAAACGTACCCTATAAATAATATACTAGCTACTCAATGTCGTTCTTGTTTCTCAAAAGATTTTTACCAACTCATTCGATTT
>JASEVX010001264.1:0-19198 GCA_031761405.1 Serripes groenlandicus | reverse complement strand
ACACATTTTGACGCTAAAGCAGCAGACGATTTTTGAAAACATCGTGGCCAAAGGTGAAATTGCTCATGATGAGCAATTTCTCCTTTGGCAACAATGTTTTCAACTTTATTTAACAATTAAGCTATCTTTTAGGGAGACTTTTCAGGTTATTGTCACTATATTTTCAAAGTCGTCTGCTGCAGAATTGTTGTATGAGGGCAAGGGTTAATTCCTAATCTAATATGCTAATATTAGACTCTTCCATATCAAAAACATTCCTATGAAAAAATGATAAATCATGAAAAAAAAGTATTTAGAAGGAGAAGGAAACATTCCAGGAAAATTAGAAATGGGCCGTTCCATGAGTAAACCAACATTGTCGACTCTGCATAAAGTATTGATCCTGATCAGTCTGAGCATGCTGTGCAGGCTAACCTAGACATACACTTTTCACCTCCTGTTTCAGGAATCATTACTCTATACCTCTGATCTGGGTCGATACATAAGGCATAATTTTGGGTTTCTCGTGGAATGGCTCAAATTGCATGTTTTCAGCAATTTCTCTTTTGAGGAAACATTAAAAAGAACTCATCTACATGTTATAATCTAGTTATAGTAAACTTGCCTATATCCAAGTAAATACAGTGTAGAGGATTTGTTTATGGTAGCATGAAAGTGTTTACTTTTGACATGATATAACCCTTTTAAAACCCTTTCCACCATACACAAAATCTACATCAGAATGACATAGACCTATAAACTACTCACAGCTAAGGCAGCCTTGGCTGTTATCTTCATTTCAGATTTGATGACATCACCTTCACTCATGATTCTCTTCTTCCAACTGGCTTCCTCTAGGTTCTCATTCCAGACAGCTCTCTGATTGATGTTCTTCTCCCTGTAAAGTTAATAGGATAAGTTATCTATTTCCCTCATACAGATGCATATTGATGCCTCTGCAGCAGACAACCAGTCTGCGAAATAAGAAGTGGTCCTATAGTCCCTGAGCAGTAACTTTTGCTTCGGACCAGTGAAAAAGTTACTTTCGCCAGTGTTAGTTAACATGTAATATATAACATAACCAAACCATTAGGATATTTGGTCCAGTGAATTTTCAAAGTTAATTTCAATGACTGTCAAAACTTTTGAAAACATTGTGACAAAAGAAGAAATTGCTCATAAATTGCCACAATGATTTCAATTCTATTAAATTAGATTACTTAATTTCATTCACAATATGTGTTAAAATATTTCTGATGGATCTGAAGCAAACGACTTTTGAAACTCTTGTGACAAAAGGATGAATTTCTCATTGTGTCACAATGATTTAAACTCTTTTCAATAATCATACTTTCATTAAATTTTTGTCACATACAAAATCTAGATGTTTTCAAAGTAATATTTATCAATTTATTGTATATGGAAATCGTTATAATTATCATAGTCGCCAATTGACCTTACCAAGCGTTTCATGTAGTTCATGTTGTTATAGAAACCAGATAAGTTTATAAAAAGTATAAGCATTAATGCTTTTGTAGGTCCTTTAATTGCTTGTTTTGCCTTATTGGATTATGATATGATTTTATATAATCACATATTGTTTTCAGTTCCTTTTGTTCAGAATGTTTCCTGATACTCTCATACCAGTACTTTAAACAACATTCCTTCACAGCAACAGCCCACCCTAATTCTAGCCTATTGGTGGTAATTGAATGAATCTAGACATGTCTATCATTGTAAATGTTGAATGGCCAAGCTTAGATTCAAACTCACAACCATTTGATTGATAGCCCTCATTGTTACCGCCTGATCATTCACCACAAAGAAACATTCACTGTCATCCTACATGTAATGCTTCCCAAAAAATCAGTAAAGATAAACTTAAAGTAGCAGTACGTGTTAATATCAAATCTAAATGGAATACAAACTTATTGTTTTAACCCTTTCCGACATATAGACGCTTTCTGACGCCTCTGCAGCAGACCACTATTGAAAACATCAAAATGAGCATTTTCCCCTTTTGACACAATGTTTACAAATATTTTTGGTAATTATAGATGTATTTATAAGGATTTTCTTCGATTTTGTCTAGATGTTTGCAGTCTTCTGCTGCAGAATTATTGTATGTAGGAATGGGTTAATCAAATAATCTTCATTTTCTAAATTTTGATAACTAATTAAAGGCACACAATTGTTTTACAGGATTTTGGTTGGAAAACGGAAACTTTAGACAATCTCAAGCTTTCTCATCTCATTTTCTAAAGACCTTTTCATTTTGATGAATTTTCACAGTACAATGTGTTAAAAGATTTATTTAATACATGTTTAACATGTTGGATTTAAATCAATGGCACAGAAAGATTGTCAATTTACAAAAGTTGCAAGCTTTAGAAGAAGCATTGAACAAGAAACTGTCTAAAGATTCATTAAGTCCTAGGCATTGTGGTTTTTTTAATGCTTCGGATCACAAACTAAGGAGACACGTAGATACTATATCTACGTGTCTCCTGAGTTTGTGATCCGAAGCATTAAAAAAACCACAATGCCTAGGACTTAATGAATCTTTAGACATCAGAAAATAGTTTACCATTTCCAACATACAACAATTATGCAGCAGACGACTTTGAAAACATAGTGACAAAAAAGATAGCCTAATTGTAAAATAAAGTTGAAAACATTGTGGCCAAAGATGAAATTGCTCATCATGAGCAATTTCACCTTTGGCCACAATGTTTTCAGAAGTCGTCTGTTGCTATTGCGTCAACATGCGTCTGCAGTAGGGAAAGGGTTAAAACTTCTCAATTGACTGCTTATACAAAGTCATGGGAGAAAAGGATGAAAATAATGACATCAGGAACTATTAGGTAGATCATGGAGATGGAATGCTCTATGATACATGAATAACCACACTTTATAATATGAACCCATTTTGACTATTGTCGAACACATAATTTTGATATAAGTGACTCTATTCTAAATTAAACATTCATCTGTAGAGATTGACTTGTTTTCAAAGTCGTCTGCTGTATATTTGTTGTATGAGGAAAAGGGTTAAAGAAGCATGAAATATTCTATAACCAAAAAATGTTAAAGTAAATTGCTGGTAGCAGCTTGCTCTGTGGATAAAACTAAATGTCTAAAGGCGTACTCCTTACAATTAACCCTTTCCCTCATATAGACACTTTCCAACGCCTCTGCAGCAGACGGCTTTTTGAAAACATAGCGACAAAAGAAGAAATTGCACAAAACGTGCAATTCCTCCTTTTGCCACAATGTTTTCCACTTTTTGTCATAGGTTATCCATTCAATTATGGAGATTTTTTATGTTTTGACAAAATACGTTCAAAGTCGTCTGCTGCAGAATTGTCGTATGAGGGAAAGGGTTAAACATTAACAAATATCTATATGGTTAAGTAAACAATAATTGACAATATTAATTTAATTATAATTCTATGTTACGTATATTTTAGTTTATATACCAGTCATCTAAATTAACACTGGTCCAATATTAAATTGCCAATGGTCAATGATATTTTTCTGGCTAACGAAGTTTCTGTTTGCATTTTGAATAAACGCTGACCACAATGTCATATTCTGTTTTGCAAAAGAAAGCCTCATCATGTTATATGCCATTTCATCATCTTTTGCTGACATTTTTTTATTTTTCAGCAAAGTGATTGAAATGAGTTCCAAATGTTTATTTTTAAGACTGGTTTATCTAAGTCGCCCCTATACAAACCTAAGTATCAGATTTTCTTGCTTTGGTCTGCGTCTTACAAATGTGTTTTTACTTAAACATTAATATGCTTTTAACACAATCAAATAAACACCTTTGATTATTATTTTCCCACATGAAGGAACTTTTTGTGTATCTGAAGGACACAACTGAAAAATTGCTTATGATTTCCTTTAGCCTAAAAGTTTTGATCTCTATTCAATAATTTAACGAGATCGAGGATCATGATGGCCCTAGTTCGCTCCCCTGAAATATTTATATCAAATCAGTCAATTAAGACTGAAGTGAGAAATGGAGGCGAGCAAAAAATGACAATAATGAAGATGATGATGGAAAGAAATATTATATTTTTGCATCCTACTCAAGTCATAACCACACAAGTGAGTTTTTAGCTTCCACTCTGACCTCCTGTTGGGGGTGCACAGATGGCTATTTTTACACTCAATGAAGAGGGCCATTTTGTTCAAGAATAATTTCCACTAAAGAATATAGTAAAACTTACCCTGCCCGTTATGGTAATGTGTTACCAACTGACATGGCTTGAACAAGTTTTCCCCTATATATCTCTATGTAAAACAGGTGACCCAGGGGCAAGCTCATATTATGATTAATTGATTGATTGGGGTTTAATGCCGTTTTCAAATATTTGTATCATATATCATATCACAGTTGGCAGTTCACCTATTCATGTGTGTCCTTGCTTTCTCACACCATTAATACACACAACAATTTTTCCAAACAACTGGTTGCTTTTCACATAGACTGTTAGCCCATTGGTGGAAGACAAATGACGCTTGTCAAAGACGGAAAGAATGTTGACAGAGCTGGGGTTCAAATTCACAACCCCTAGATTGACAGCCCGCATCGCTATTAACTGAGCTACAGGGGCTCGGCGCCCATATTCTGAACCCAGGGGTATAATTTGAACAATCTTGGTAGAGGGCCAAGAGACAATGCTACAAATCAAACAAGCAGCCAGTGTGGAGTACTGGTTTGAGAAAACCAGGAAATACGTGTGTAGGTGAACTGGCCGCCGTGATATGACTGAGAAATTGTTAAAAACGGTGTTAAACCCCAATCAATCAATCACTACCAACAAAACTAAGATCATCACTATAAAACTGACTTTTAATATGCTTGCAACTTAATCCATGGTTCTAAAACAATGAACTTGTAACAATATATTCCTTTCCCTCATACAACAATTCTGCAGCAGACGACTTTGAACATATTTTGTCAAAAGACAGAAAATCTGTTTTATTGAATGGATAACCTATAACTAAAAGTGGAAAACATTGTGGCAAAAAGAGAAAAATTGCTGGTTCAAACCGAGCAATTTCCCCTTTTGTAATTATGTTTTCAACTCTATTCAATTATTGTTTTATCATTTAAAGGGATTTTCTGTGCTTTTGCCTAGACGTTTTCAAAGTCATCTGCTGCAGATTTGTTGTATATGGGAAACGTTTCATACAATATTAAATATCTAGCAAGTAAATGTTGAATCTTAAGTCCTTAAGAAGTGCATATTTTTGCTGACTTACAAGTCGAAGTAATGGGTTTATTTGGTGCTTAATGTAGATTTTAACATGTTTTAAGTTATATCACAGCACTTCCTGGGTAAGTTACCAGTACTACATGTACATTTACCCTGACACCAGCCAGTCAGACGTAAAGCTAACCAAACAAACCTGAGCTCCAAGGAGGGCAGTAATTACTACCTTTTTAAAGTCTTTGGTTTGACCCAGCCCAGGGATCAAACCTGCGACCTCCCACACTGAGGTGGTACGAGTAATGGGACATGATTGGGTATATTCTTTGATGAACCATAAGACAAGTGCAATTATTATACCCCACTTTTGTCTACAATGGTAAAATCCCATTACCCGAAAAAGAGATATTTTGACTATCAGAAACATTTTCAACCTTTTTGACACGTGACCAAGCGAAAATTGACTGTCAGGTCATGTGACCGCAGTGATATTTTGAATGTCATATAAGGGCAAATAACTGCTTCAATATTTTAGCTAAATCATGACGTGATTGCCTCCCTTATACACATACTCAGCAGTGACGTCATTATTCAATGTGTACATAAAAACATCAGACGACAGGAACTGTCAGCAAGTAAACATGTCTAGATTTGCAAGTATTTCGCCTTAATTTTGTTTGGTATGATAAAATAAATATCATGTGGCAGCATGTGTGACATTGATATTGTCAACCCTCGAAACAGAATTTCACCCGAGGCGTAATTCTGCTCTCGGGTTGACAATATCAATGTCACACATGCTGCCATATGATATTTATATAATGTTACATGCAATACACCATGTTGTTACATAGATTATGAGGTCGCACGCAAAACTTTACCTGAACATTTGCTATAAGCACTAATGGACTGTAAATCTCATGTTCATTGGGAAAGCAATTTTCTTACAGTTGTTGACATTCAATTTTATATCAACCCTTTCCCACATACAGATTCTATCTGGCGCCTCTGCTGAAGACGACTTTTGAAAACATTTTGGCAAAAGGAGAAATTGATCAAAATTAGCAATTTCTCCATTTACCACAATGTTTTCAACTTTATTTAAAAAAAAATCTTTCTTTTATAGAAAGTTTCTATACCTTTTCCAAGATGTTTTCAAAATTGTCTGCTGCAGATTAATTGTATGTGGGAAATGGTTAAGATTGTTATCAAATCTCTATGACCAAGCTTAATCCTTTGCCAAATACATAAGCTTTCTGATGCCTCTGAAGCAGACGACTTTTGAAAATAGTGTGGCAAAAGAATGACTTGAGCAATTTCTCTATTTGCCCAATGTTTTTTTAATAACTATGCATTCATTTACATAAATTTTTCATATTTATGCCAGGCGACTCTTGAAAACACTGTAGCATAATTGCGAATATTTTCTCCTTCTGCCACAATGTTTTCAACTTTTCTGAATAACTATAATTTCATTCATTGATATTTTGAGTATTTTGCCTAGATATTTTTAAAATCTTCTGCTGCAAAGTGTAAGTGGGAAAGGGTTATATCAGCCTAACTTCTTGTAATCTTTGAGTGCTGAATAAACAGAAAGAAGATGTTTTTTACACTTAATTTTTCCCAGCATGTATCAGTAAAATAAAGGATCTAACCCCTCTTTTAACCCTTTCCCTCATATAGACGCTTTCTGACGCCTCTGCAGCAGACGGCTTTTTGAAAACATAGTGACAAAATAAGAAATTGCTCAAAACGAGCAATTTCTCCTTTTGACACAATGTTTTCCACTTTTAGTCTTAGGTCATCCATTCAATTATAGAGATTTTTCTATTTTTTGACAAAACATGTTCAGCCGTCTGCTGCAGAATTGTCGTATGAGGGAATGGGTTAATTATACACAAATATGTAGAAGACGACTAAAAACATCTTTGCGAAATTATGGAAATTATGGTAAAGCATTGTAAAAGAAAGTATAAGTACATGCATTAAAAATATTTGAGAATATTGTGGCAAATTGGGGAAATAGCTTGTGAGCAATTTCTCCTTTTGCCACAATGTTTTCAATTTTCATCTACAGCAGATGTTGTAAAATATGCTGAAAGGGGGAAAGACTTTGACTCCCTTCCCTGATACAAATGATGTTTGATGCCTCTAAATAAGACATTGTTCAAAGGAGAAATAACTTAAAAGAAGGAACTTTTTCATTGTTTTCATTCACTCAGTTTTCAATTTTGTTTCAATTTATTTTATTTACTTTTTTGGGGTTTAGATATTTCACTGTAAATAGTATGTTTTCAAGGAAGGCAACTCTAACATACGTGTATACCTAGCCAGGTAAAAAGTGAATTGAAACAAAACTGTTTTTTGCACTGGATACCAGTAGTTATCTTAACAATTGACGCTACATCTTTTTGAACATAGATTTTTCCCGTGATATTTTTCCAATTTGTCTGCTGCAGGTGTAGGGAAAGGTTAATATGTTAATATCTTTCGAAAATAAATGACCCTGAAAAATTATTTAACCCTTTCCCTCATATAGACGCTTTCCGATGCCTCTGCAGCAGACGGCTTTTTCAGAACATAGTGACAAAAGAAGAAATTGCACAAAACGTGCAATTTCTCCTTTTGCCACAATGTTTTCCACTTTTTGTCATAGGTTATCCATTCAATTATCTTTAGATTTTCTATGTTTTGACAAACATCGTTCAAAGTCGTCTGCTGCAGAATTGTTGTATGAGGGAAAGGGTTAAGACATTTGCACTGTATCTCACATAAAATTGTGTTAGCAGCGACTTATCAAAGTGCATTATCGTTTCTATCATGTTATCTAAACTACCCTTATTTACTACAAGCTTTACAGTGGGCAAATAGGAAGTAACAGGGGATTATATCCTAACCCACTGCCTCAAACAGTGATTTTAACAAGCAATAATTTTCAGTGTCTTTAGGCTGTTTCTTAATGTCACCAGTAAGTAAAAGCATGAAATAAAGACTGAACAATTGTTTGTTTAATTAACCTTTTCCCTCATATAAACGCTTTCTGACGCCTCTGCAGCAGACGGCTTTTTGAAAACATAGTGACAAAAGAAGAAATTGCACAAAACGTGCAATTTCTCCTTTTGCCACAATGTTTTCCACTTTTTGTCATAGGGTATCCATTCACTTATGGAGATTTTCTACGTTTTGACAAAATACGTTCAGTCTTCTGCTGCAGAATTGTCGTATGAGGGAAAGTGTTAATGTCACCAGTAAGTAAAAGCATGAAATAAAGACTGAACAATTGTTTGTTTAAAAAGCCTTAACCACTAACAGACGCATTCTTAGCCACTTCAGCAGATTACTTTTGAAACATTGTGACAAAAGGAGAAATTGCTCAATTATTAATTTCTCCTTTTGTCGCAATGCATCCAGCACTTTTAAATAAATGAACTTTCCCTTATAGAGATAAAGTGGTCTGCTGCAGTTTTGTTGTATGTGGGAAAGGGATAAGATATAAGATCAAGGTTTAATTTCAATTTGTGAACACCAAAGAAATTATTTTTTACTTGTGACATTATAAGCTACTTGTGTTTGGTGTTCATTCAGTGAAAATGTATCTTAATCTTACAGCGTAACAAACAATGATTCTTATTTCTCAACTACAGTGCTGTCATACACTTCAAACAGATCCATCCGCTTCTCTTCCGTATCGTCTTCATTTTCTCCGGCTGCTTTTTTCACAATGTGGTCAACGTCGACAACTAGGTTGTCCCAAAAGTCATTAAACTTATGGCTAACAAACAAAGATCATTAGATATATATATATATATAAAGAGCATTTCAATTTAATTCATATATGCTATGGTAGGGGCAGAATTGATTGAAAAACATAATACATACATATATATTAAATATTCCATATATGACAATATAGACCCTGGCTAGAAGCCTTATTTGGGGGAGAGAATAGCTCTTTTATGAAAAAAACCACACACATATTTAGAGTTAAACTATTAAAGAATGTAATTATGACTAATAATTGAATTGCCTACATTGATTGTTTGCTTAATTAAATAAATCATATATCACATCATTTCTCATATACCTGGTTGGATTGAGGTTGATAAAGTTTGTGGTTTGTTCTGTTTTGTAAAAGGCAACAATTTAAAATAACAAGAGCTGTCAGAGGACAGCGCGCTCGACTTTTTTGTGCTTGCCAATAAAATAAAACTGTTTTGGGTGATAGAGAAAACATAACCAATACTTTATCATATTATTTATCAGCAAAGTACTTTATAAGTCGAAAAAGAGTTATAATTCTTAAAAAAACCTTTACTGAATTATGCTATATCTCGAATTGCTTTAATAAAAAATTAAATTGGTATGAATAACTTAACCAAAATTATAAATCGAAAAAGGGCCATAATTCTTACCAAATCTTGACAGAGTTATGTACCATTGTCTGTTTATGGAGGTATTGATGATGAATAAGTATTGTAAGTGTATAAGCTAAATCACTTATGGTTTTTAAAAAAAGGGGTGGTACAAAAAACTTAACCAAAATTCTAAGGCGAAAAATGGACATAATTCTTACAAAAAGTTATGTACTCTTGTCTGTTAAAGGAGATAATGATGGTGAAAAAGTGTTGTAAGTTTCAAAGCAATATCTGTAATGGTTTTGAAAAAATGTAAATTGGTACAAAACAAGAGCTGTCGGAGGACAGCATGCTCGACTTTTTTGTGCTTGCCAATAAAACGTAAAAAAGATTTTTGTATGTGTTTAAAAGCTATATCTCTAATTGTTTTGATTTTTTTTGATTTGGTATGAATAACTTTAATTATACTAATGGTTTTGAAAAAAAGTGGGGTGGTATGAACAACTTAACCAAAATTCTAAGGCTAAAAATGGCCATAATTCTTACAAAAACATTGACAGAGTTATGTACTCCAGTCTGTTACTGGAGGCAATGATGGTGAAAAAGTGTTGTAAGTTTCAAAGCAATATCTGTAATGGTTTTGAAAAAAAGTAAATTGGTACAAAAAACTTAACCGGAATTCTAAGTCGAAAAAGGGCCATAATTCTTACAAAAATCTTGACAGAGTTATGTACTCTTGTCTGTTGATGAATTTAATGATGGTGAACATGTGTTGTAAGTTTCGAAGCCATATCAGTAATGGTTTTGAAAGTAAGTAAATTGGTACAAAAAACTCAACCAAAATTCTAAGTAAAACAAGAGCACCGCGTAACAAAAAACCTTAACCAGACGACCACGCCACTGCCAACAAAAAACCTTAACCAGACGACCACGATGCCAGGGTCATGACAATAGTTCTCGGTTTTTTTCAAAAGTCGAGCTAAAAATGGCAATTATTCATACAAAAATCTTGACAGAGTTATGTACTCTTGTCTGTTGATGTAGGTAATAATGGTGAAAAAGTGTTGTAAGTTTCAAAGCAATATCTGTAGTGGTTTTGAAAAAAGTAAATTGGTACAAAAACCTTAACCAAAATGCTAAGTCGAAAAAGGGCCATAATTCTTACAAAATTCTTGACAGAGTTATGTACTCTCGTCTGTTGATGGAGTTAATGATGGTGAACATGTGTTGTAAGTTTCGAAGCCATATCTGTAATGGTTTTGAAAGTAAGTAAATTGGTACAAAAAACTCAACCAAAATTCTAAGTAAAACAAGAACACCGCGTAAGGCACAGACGCTCGACTGATAGAAAACAGAAAAAAAGCTGAGCTGAACAAAAAACCTTAACCAGACGACCACGCCACTGCCAACAAAAAACCTTAACCAGACGACCACGACGCCAGGGTCATGACAATAGTTCTCGTTTTTTTCAAAAGTCGAGCTAAAAATGGCAATTATTCATACAAAAACCTTGACAGAGTTATGTACTCTTGTCTGTTGATGTAGGTAATAATGGTGAAAAAGTGTTGTAAGTTTCAAAGCAATATCTGTAGTGGTTTTGAAAAAAAGTAAATTGGTACAAAAACCTTAACCAAAATGCTAAGTCGAAAAAGGGCAATAATTCATACAAAAACCTTGACAGAGTTATGTACTCTTGCCTGTTGATGGAAGTAATGATGGTGAAATAGTGGTTTAAGTTTCAAAGCAATATCTGTAGTGGTTTTGAATAAAAGTAAATTGGTACGAAAAACTTAACCAAAATTTGAAGTCGAAAAAGGGCCAAAATTCTTACAAAAACCTCGGTACATATTTAGTGTTGTGTAGCCTGCAGTCTGTGAAATAAGCAGTGGACCTTGGTCAGTAATTTTTGGTTCAGACCAGTGAAAAATTTCCTTTGGGCAGATTATTCTTTTACATATTATATAATAATGTATTATAACAAGACAGCATGATCGACTATTTGGCCATTTGATACTATAGTCAACAGATGTTACTGAGATAGTGGCTTGATAGAATAGTACTATAAATCAAGTTGGATAAGTCTTGTTTGAATTGCATCTGCTGTTTGTGAGAAAAGGCCTGGCATGCAAAAATTTACCAACATTTCTAACTTCAACAAGGGCCATAATTTATCATATATTCAGTCAGGAGTTATTTAACCTGATTGTGTGTTACCTTTAAAGACTATATTGAAGCTTAAATCAATCCCTGAGTGGTTACTGAGATATGTGCATGATAGTACCTTGCATGCAAAACTTTAACCACATTTTCTAAGTCAAACAAGGGCCTTAATGTCTACTAAATTCATACAAGAGTTATCTAACTAGACTGTCTGACATCCCTGAGGACATGAATTAAGTTTCAAAACAATATCATTAGTGTTAACTAGTATGTCCATGGTAGTACCTTGCATGCAAAACTTTAATGTTTAACCAAACTTTCTAGTTAAAAAAAGGGGCATAATTGTGTCAAAAAATGTCATTTGATGATGTCCAATAAGTGTGTGAAGTTTCAAAGCAATCCCATGAGTGGTTACTGAGATATGTGAATGGTAGTACTTTGCATGCAAACTTTAACCAAATTTAAGTCAAACAAGGGCCATAAGTTGTACTAAATTCATACAAAACTTATCTAACTTGACTGTTTGACACACCTGAAGACATGAATGAAGTTTCAAGTCAATATCATTAGCGGTAACTGAGATATGTCCATGATGGTACCTTGCATGCAGGACGTTAACCAAAGCTGCAATGCCAACGCTCAAGTGACTGTAATAGTTCTCCTTATTCTTCGAATAGTCGAGCTAAAAACCAAACATTAAGGATTTTCAGAACAGTGAATCTTATAATTTAATTTTAATGATTGACAGAGCTTGTCCCACAAGAGATGATTGTTTTGTTCTGTTCATAATATCTGTTGTCCTGTTTAGGCAGGAACTTAACAGAAAACTGCCTTTTATAACCCTTTTATCACAATGTTTCAACTTATTTCAGTGACAATACTGTCATTTATAGAGATTCCATGTTTTTGCCTAGATGTTTTCAAAGTCGTCTGCTGCAGGTTTTTTTTTATGTGGGAGAGGTTTAGTCTCAGAGAAATAAATATTTTGATTTGTGAACAATTTTCAGATGTGGCTTCACAAGAATAACTTAATGCAAAAAAAAAACGATATAGAGAGATCCTAAAATCTAAATATTATCAGAGGTGGTTTTATGTATGGAAATATTTATTATTTAACCCTTTTCCACATACACTAAATCTGCAGCAGATTGACTTTGAAAACATCTAGACAAAAAATGGAAAATATTTATAAATGAAGGTATACTTATTGAAAGGTGTTGAAAACATTGTGGCAAAAGGATAAATTGCATGTATTGTGGGCAATGGTTATTCGCAAGATGTCAAGCATACTTACAGTCGTACAACGTTTTCTCTGTCTGCCATTTTCTCATCATACTGAAATCAGACATAAAATGATTTAATCACAAAAGTAAATATGTAATATTGATCGTGTGAGGTAAAATTGGTCCAGCAGTTAGGAGATGTTGTTTTAAGCTAAAAGTTAATGAAAAACAGTGATCAAAATAGATCACATTGAGACTTAAAATATTTTACTACAATCTGAATCTGCCAAATTTTTTTTTCATAACTGTGGAAAACTTTTTTATTATCCAAGACACAAAATGAAATAAGAACATTTTGAAATCACAATAAAGGCTTTATTTTAAAAAGTTGTAAGTAACTCAAGAGAAGATAAAGCTTATGTAATAGTAGGATAAAGCTTCCGTGCATTTTGGATGTTTGATGTTTCAGTCTAGAAAGCATTTATAAGCAATGCTTCTTTTTCAATAATCACTAGCCGATTTTGACTATTGATAATTTAGAGCCCAGAAGAATCAAAGCACAATCGACCAAGTTGACATCACAGCTGACCAGAACTTAAGCATCCCTTTCCCAAATACGACAAATCTGCAGAAGAAGACTTTGGAAACATATAACTCCAAAAATCCAGTTAATTCTTATAAAGGAGAAACAAATATTGAATTAAGATGAACACATGGTGACAAAGGGAGAATTTGCTCATTTGCTACAATCACTTCAAAAGTTGTCTGCTACAGAGGCGAGATAAAGTGTCTGTATGTTGGAAGGGGAAAAGAAAATCAAGACCAAAATCCTCGACTCTCACTGTTTGAGGCTTATATCAACATCTACAGTCTATGGCAAACTTCTACTTCCCAATATATCAATAACAACTTGGGACAAAATCTCTGCATACATCGCAGAGGCCTCCGACTAAGTATCCTTTAAGCAAGAGTAACCACCCATCGCCAAGTCGAGTGTCAGCCAACAATGAAAATGTTTTCCAATTCAACATAAAATTGCATACTTGTATCCTTTCAACTTGATTTTCGTACGCCTTTTTGAGGTTTGGATTAGGTACTCTGTCGGCTTCAAACCGAAGTGCCGTCTGTAAACTCATTTTCTTTGCTTTTTTTAAAACTTCTTTTCACATCAAATACAACCTGTGTCTGTTGCTATTGACCCTATAACCCGAATGGTAAACACAAAGTAATTCCTCCGCGTCTAGTATTTTAGTCAGGAAAAATACGATGATAGGGTTATTATGTTATCGAAGAAATCTTTTATAAAAATACTAGTTTTTCTAAACTTTTTAACAAAAAATATTTTAAGAGGTAAATGATTTTGTTTTCAAACAGAAAATTGCGTATAGATATATAAATTCAATAGTTAACAAAGTAGTTCTGACACCTGTGTTTTCCTTTCGGTGACCGCTAAATGCACACCATATAAGCATGCACACCATTTAAGTCGGGTGTCAGTTTCTATTAAGCTCCGCCCTTATTGGAGGTTGACAGTTCAAATAGATCTCCGCCCTCTACAGCAATACGTTGTCTTTTAGCAAAAATATATAAGCTCTCTGTGAGTAATCTGCACATATTTATAAAATTTACTTGTAGAGGTGCTGAAATAATCACGCGCCACGTAAATTATAGACTATCGCTAACTAAATGAGAAACGATTTCCCCTTCTTTTTGATATGCATGCTTGTTTGCTTATTCAATATGTGTATTTTTTGTAATTTTAAATGTTCCCAAGATATGCTGCAGTTGCGGCAAAAGTATCTGTATATTGGAAAGGGTTTAACCTATTTTCTTTCCGGAAAACCTCCTTGGTGGAGGAGTGGCAGAGCGTACGCCTCGGATGCTGGATGCCGTTGGTTCAATCCCCGGCCGGTTCATACTAAAGACTTGTTAGTAATGTACTTCCCTATGTTGCGCTTAGGATGAGGGAGATGGCATTACGACTGACTCGTTGTTGTCAGGTTAACCGAACTAGTATAGTACTGATAATCTAATCCGGAAACGCAGTGATAAATGTTGGCCTAACTGAACAATTGTCGAAGGTGGGGTTAATCGCCATATAAACTCAAACTTAATAATTATGATAAAAAGTATTGCCAGCTTTGGAGTGAACACTTTCATTTTTGTTTATTTAAGGCTTTGACGCAAATAAGAAGGAATTAAGTACTTATTGCTGTATGTACTTCAAATGCGCGTATAGGCTACAATTAAGTAGAACAAATGTTTTGCAGTGATTGAAGATTATTTGTATATCTATATTCGTCATTTTAAAAGACAGATTGCAATTTTTACATTTATTTATCTTTGATACACTTCTAACAACTTCGAATTATCAGAAGTAACAATATTTTATAATGAAAGGATATGTTTAAATGAATTATGTTAAGAACAATAACAATTAACATAGTAAAATGCATTAAAGAAGCCATTGCATTAAGAAATTATATTCTTAATCAATAACTATATATGTTCTCTTTCATAATATTGTTTATATATGTATTTATTTCTAAATGTTTAAATACATGTACATGTATTTGTTAATTTATACTTATTCTGTTATGCTCTAAAAGTGTACACAAATTAATATGGTCAGCAAACTTCCGTTATCAGGTCATAAACGGTGGGATAAGCTGATGGGATATTGATACCCCGCTGAGATGACACAATACACAGGCATTTCACCTTGCTGATGAATCGAATTTTACATAAATGTTCAAAAAGGATCAAAATATATTTAAAAAAAAAAGATTATTTTAATAAGTACAAATGAAAGAGAATAACATTCTGCACATTGGACCGTTTGAAATGAAGCGATCAGATGTTTTTGAATACCTTAATAAAGTAGAATAATGTTTAGCTCCTTCTTATTTCAATGTAACTTTGGGTGACGAACACAAACCTAAACTAGAGGGCCATAATGGCCCTGGATCGCTCACCTTATGCTAACTTATGCAAAGTGAGTTGTCATGCCAACCACACAGTCAACCACATTAACTCATTTTGTGGTCAGGTCAGCTAATACAAGAGGCCCAAGAGGGCCAGTATCGCTCCACTGCCAT
The DNA here is from genome assembly GCA_031761405.1 of Serripes groenlandicus. Classification (NCBI taxonomy): domain Eukaryota; kingdom Metazoa; phylum Mollusca; class Bivalvia; order Cardiida; family Cardiidae; genus Serripes; species Serripes groenlandicus. The sequence goes on along the minus strand of JASEVX010001264.1, from coordinate 3,158 downwards.
TAGGCAAAAATTAAATCTCCAAAAAGCCCTGCCCCCTGGTGGCCATGGTTTTTTTTACCAATCACCATGGCTTGACGGAATCTCGTGGGAACATTTCCTTAAAATTATTTGAAAATCGGCCAAATATTTTGGGATAAGAAGAATGTTAAAGTTTTCACTAAGTTCAATAGAAGGCTAACAGCTTTCTGTGAAGTTTCATCCCAATTGACCGACTGGTTACTTAGGAGAATATGTTGACGGACGACGCATGACGGACGCAGGTAAGCTAAACAGGTCTAAAATGTAAATTATCATAGAATCATATAACAAATATATTAAAGAGCAAATGTTTTCCTAAGATATTCGTTTGAATTGAAATGATCCATGTATAACCTATTTGTAGGAGCAATTTACCTATTTTTAGCAAGGGGCTCGTTAGAGCCAATTGCTATAGTAGGCGAAATCCGAAGACACTCATCATTTTGAGACTGGAATCAAGACTAGTGTTTTACAATATCGGCATTGAATTACTTCACATCTATCTTTCTATATCAACTCTCCGTTTCTGAACACCATCTCGGGTTCAGAGAGATGTCTTGGTAGTTGTCGATCGCATATAATGTCAATGGAAGTGGATGATCTGTCGATTATTTTTTAAAAACGAATGGACTGTGTCCAGCTTAAACCCATGTCGGTCCTTTTGAACCGCCAAATAGTTCCTGTCTAAAACTAAAAATGCGGTAAAATGTTTGGATTTAAAATGATTTCAAAAGCTATGTATTTAACACTTTTCACCTATGCGTTGTGAAACACTTTAAGACATTGATTAATTCGAGATAACACAGGATTTTATTTCTGCTTTGAAAGTAGAACTGGACTCGCAATATATTTATCATTGTTAGGCAATTGTGATTTTGATATGACATGTATATGTGTTAATTGCATAAAAAAAACCCGGCTAAAATCCATTGTAAACCAGGAGATGTGCTTAGCAGAAAATATCCAGATAGCAGATGCGCATATGTATGTCAAGTATACATATATATATTAGTAAGTATCGATAGACCACCATACTGTGTACAGTATTTTTGTGTTCAACTCCTTTATCATTCAATATATCGACACAACAAAGTGCTATTGTAAAGTGTTCAAGTTAGACTTTTGGGATCGGTAAATCCATGTCCAAATGTAATCTGCAGTAAATCCCTTGTGGGAGCACTTTCAGTGCCTTGATTTTCTCTCTTTACAAACGCTTGGTATGTTTTGACTTACCAACATTGGTCGGTCCCAAGGTGGAACGATGTATGATGGTTCAGTGCCTGCCATCTCCGATAATTCTATGAACAAACTGAGTTTTCACTTTGAAACCCTAGTCTATTAATGTTTAGGTTTCAAATTAATCAGACACACGGGAATTCAGTTAAGTAAGCGGATACTATCGTATATCTGAAATAAGAAATACGAAGAAATTATCTCGTAGTTCATCCCTTTCCCATATACACCAACTATACACTTAATTACTTTGAAATTATCATGGCAAAAACAGTGAAATCTCTATAAATAAAAGTTTTATTATTGAATAGAGTTGAAAACATTGTAACAAAAGGTAAAATTTGACATAATGAACAGTTTCTCCTTTTGTCTCAATGATTTCAATAGTCGTCTTCTGCAATATGCGTTTGCAGGTGGTTTATCACTTGCTTAACCCTTTCCCACATACAACAAATCTGCAGCAGACGACTTTGAAAACCTACCCCGAAAAAATTGGAAACTCCCTCTAAATGAAAGTATTTCATAATTGAATAGAGTTGAAAACATGGTGACAAAAGGAGAAATTGCTCGTTTTGAGCAATTTCTACTTTTGACGCCATATTTTTTTTTAAATATCTGTCTGTTGCAGAGGCGTCAGAAAGCGTTAACTCCAGGAACAGAGATTTTAAGAGATCATAACATGTATTAACGCATGCACACTTTGTTTAACAGTTTGTAAAATACTAAAAAAAAAATTCAAAACTAGAATAAAACAACACTTTATTCAATGACAATTATTTCCGAGTATAATTTCTATGAAAGAAAACTACACTAACTTCACGTATTCCATATACTGTTCGAGTTGAACAAGAACAGTTTGAATCAAGTATCACAAGATCTAAAAACTTTCGAGTGTGTAATATATATTAGAGACCGTCCACGCAAAAATGTATAACCTAACCGTTTGAGACGAATGAGAACGAGACCAGTCAGCGCATCAACGCATTTTTATCAATATTTTGATATTTATTACATCTCACTTTAATATAAAGACTGTATAGAAGGGAGTCGTTAACCCTTTCACTCATACGACAATTCTGCAGCAGACGACTTTGAACTTATTTTGTCAAAACATAGAAAATCTCCATAGTTGAATGGATAACCTATGACAAAAAGTGGAAAACATTGTGACAAAAGGAGAAATTGCACGTTTTGTGCAATTTCTTCTTTTGTCACTATGTTTTCAAAAAGCCGTATGCTGCAGAGGCGTCAGAATTAAAGCGTCTATATGAGGGAAAGGGTTAATTTATTTTGTACACAAGCTAATCTCATCCAAATCTCATTTTATTTTGTACATGTCCAGGTCAAACCAAACCCAGCATTTACTAAACCGTTTTCACAGCACAAGTGCCACCAGCCATTAATTGACTTGTCTCCAATTTAACACGTTTGAATCTTCCCAATAGTGAGGAGCGACAAAAACAACCTGTATGAATGAATGAATGAATGAATGAGTGAGTGAGGACGTTTATCTTTAAAAAAAGGTATGTAACTTTAATACACAGGGATCTCTTTCATACGGAACATACATCCCAATTTCGCCCATACAAACAAAACCCGTTGACTCTTGTTTAGTTTGATTGATGTGTAAACGATATCAAGTATAATATATGCGGACACTCATTTTCATTGTTTAACTTTCGACTTTCAACTCTTTGCCTTATTTGGGGAAAACTCTGTTTATATTCCTAAAACCTTTTTGTATCATTTTATAAATCAACATTATGGAAAAACGAGCCGTGAGTGCACATTCCACTCCATTTTATATCAATGGTTATATATATACATTTCTGTGTTAAAATATATACAATATTCAGTGATCCGAAATCCTCTTACACTTTTCCCATACAATAAGATTGCAGTAGATA
>JASEVX010001263.1:0-19210 GCA_031761405.1 Serripes groenlandicus | reverse complement strand
ACATTGACAGGAGGCCACCTTTGTATGAAACCCATTGCATCCCCAATTTATATTGTTATAGTAATAATAATAATAATTTACATAGGGGGGAAAAAGTTCGTGGATTTGCAGCATTTGCAGCAGACTCCTTTAAACAATCTAGGCATTTTGTATAGATCTATATATAAATGAAAGCAAAATAATTCAATAGAGTTCAAAAGCATTGCGGTGAAAAGAGAAAGTGCTCCATTTTACACATGGAGGCACTTTTATGCTAGGTGAGCTATATACCAGCATACCAACCAAAGAGCATGTGTGACCAGGTAGTTCCAGACCCTGAAATAATAAATGAAAAATAAAAATCTTAATTAACTGTTTACCTCATATGATAGTTTAAGATGTATTACATTGGAAATACATACTGAAAACATTGTTACAACTTGTAAACAATTGGAGTATGACTATGATTCAAAGTTATAATCAAACCTGCAGTGCTGCGCCTGGGGGCTGCTGGAAGGTTGGAGAAGTAGGGCAATGTGAAAGGAAATAACAATTGCTGCTTATGTTTAGATTTATTGTCAAGAAGTTGAAAGATCACTGTCAAAAATAGTAAATTCTATAAACTGCAAATTAAAAAACAGAAGGGACCTTGTTGGCACTAACTATATCGCTCACCTGAGTGCAAGAGCTCACAAGTATACACATTTAGGCATGAAGAATCAAAGGGAATTGACGCAGGTTTAGGCAGAAATCTTGAAGTTTCTGCATTATTATATTGAGAAATATGTCATAGTTAAATCACATTATATCAAGTTGAAATAGTTCCTAAACCAAGTTCTAGACTGGGAGGAAAGTGTTTGAAAGACAATTATTTCTGACAAAGATTCAAAATGCAACAATCCAGTTGTGTTATCAAGATTTTCCTTCTTTTGGCCTAGTGACCTATTTTTTTTACCCGATAGGACCCTTATTCGAACATGGACTAGATATCATTAGATACAAAACTCAAATTTAAAAAACGTGGCCTCTACAGTGTGGATCAAGATTTTCCTTCAATTTGGCCTAGTAAAACTAGTTTTTTAACAGGACATGACTAATATTCAAACTGGAATACATATCATCAGACAAACATTCTGATACAGTTTTCACATGCTCATGTTAAAAATGCAGCTCAATTATTTAATAAGATTTCCCTTCAACTTGGCCTAGTGACCTAGGTTCTGACTGACTTAGTTAGTATTTAAGACAAGCATTCTAACCGAAAATGCCGTTTGATTCCTCCACATGCACTTTGCGGGCACCTGCACAGCACGATTGAGGGGAGAGGTTTGCGTTTGCACGCTACTTCTACAACTTAGTTATTAGTGCATTGGTGGCTGAAAGGAGATGTCTCATTCCTTTACTGCCACTCCCTTTTTGTGGGTATGCCCTCTCCTTCTCCTCAGTCCTCACTTCTTTATAGGGGCATCTTGTAGTACTGTTTTTTTGTTACCTACTCTTTGTGTATAAACTGTGTGTTAAATTGCTACCTTCTGTAAAGAGCGAGACTGATCTGATAATGATGCGATGACCCGGATTTATAACCCTACGAGACACATTGGATGGTCGGCTAGGACGCCGCCTTTCACCTGTCCAATGTCTGCCCGATGTCGGCCGGGCTCAGAGCGGGAATTTGTTGCGGCGATCGCAGATATGATGAGGCCCACCGGGTCGGGGTGTCGTGTGGGGAAGTCGAGAACGGGCCGTATGGGTCCCGCTAATCCGCCACTACACCTACCACGTTTTTCTTTGTTTACCATTAATTCTCGACGCACGGGCCCTACGGCCACCCGGTAATCCTCCCACTGTATGTTTCGTCCTTTTTTCAGTCCTCTTCGCAAATGTTAATAATGTTAACAAGCGTCCATATTTGACCTCTCGGCGCATTAATTTCTAAAACAATTCTTAAACTTATATTGGAGTACTCATTGCTTAAGTTTTTCACTGATGTCAACACATTAAAATGATAATTATGGGGGGGGGGGGGGGGGGGTCTTTTTCTCGCGTGTTTGGGCTACAGTAATTGGCATGATGCCAACTACGAAATCAAAGCACTCAAGTGCTGTGGTGACGATTGGTGTAGTGTAAGTAGTTTGTAGCAGTTTATGAGAAGGTAACAACACATTTGCATGAATGTAATGATTTAAGGACACGAAATACATAAAGTTCCAAACATTATTATAGGAAAAAGTAAAAAATATGGCATTTTTAATTGAATACATAAATGGTAGACATTGATTGCTATTAATGATATGAATACAATGCATAAAGATTTCTGATGAGCCTAGTCAATAAATCATAGGAATTTTCAAAATTATATATCACATGATTTATTGATAATTCAGCAGTATCTTTTAGCAATGTGTCACCTAGTATTTATTGTACATGGGATTTTTTTGTAAAATCAATATCACTGGAATTGCCTGAAAGCAAGGAGACTATATCAGATCACATATGTCACCTTTGACATACAGTTTACCAAGGACACTAGCCTATCAAAAGCTATTGGTTTACCGGTTATAAAGAATGGGATAAGGATGGACATTTTGTGTTGCATTATTTTTTAATCTGGCCAATACTTTTGGATTTTTTAAGTTTTTACTTATATATATATAAGGAAAACAAGCCCCTGCCCCTTGGTGGCCATGTGTTTTCCCCAATCATTGATATATTTAAAAAAAAAGAAATCGGTAAAAGGGTACCCATGGAACAATATTTGCAATTAGTTTTAAATAGAGTCAGAGCTTTTGCACAAGGAGTAATTTCTAATGTCTTCACAATATATACGTATAAGGAAAACAAACCACAGGACACGTGACCATGTTTTTCAACAAGACCAGAATAATTTCAATGCTTTTGAAAGACGCCCCCCCCCCCCCCCCCCCCCTTATATACATATAGAAAACTTATACTCATACTCTTCGAATGGTCGAGCTAAAAATTCATAATTATACAACTTACAATAATATAAATTTAGGCAATCATTTAATTTCATGACAATGTTCATAAAAGAAGAAAACGACATCAAAGTTAACCCTTTGTCAACATACAGCAAATCAAAACTATGGAAAGTCTCTATAAATGAAAGAACAATCATTGAATAAGATGGAAAACTGTTGGCAAAAGGATAAATTGCTCATTTTAAGCAATTTCTCCTTTTGCCACAATGTTTTCAAAAGTCGTATGCTGCAGGGGCGTCAGAAAGGGTCTCTGTAAGTGAAAAAGGATTAATAATACCTTATTTACAAATTTATGTTTACAAAACAAAAATGTTTACTGCAGTTAATATACTGATACACTGTTGACAGTGTTATTTTTATTGCATATGCCATAATCTGTTAATAAGCAAATTAAATGCAGTATTCATTGCAAAGTTAAAGACTGATCATGCAGAACACTAAGCTGTTTACATCTCTCAAATCTGAACCAACTTCAACAATAAATCTCCAGGCTCGGACCAACTTTCTTTCCGACGATTGACAAAAGTCAATGCGAATGCGTCATTCGTCTTCCTAATGGGCTATGTGGAAAAGCAGCCAGTTGCTTGGAAAGATTGTTGTGTGGAGTACTGGTGTGAGAAAACCAGGAAATGCATGAGTAGGTGAACTGGCCGCCGTGATATAACCAATCAATCAAACAATCAATCAACAATAAATAAGCTTGTACAAGCTAAGAATTGATTCGACTATTTGGCCATTTGATACTTTAGACAACAGTTTGTAACTGAGATAGTGACTTGATAGTATAGAACTATAAGTTGGATAAGTCTTGTTTGAATAGCATCTGCTGTTTGTTAGAAAAGGCCTAGCATGCAAAACTTGAACTAAAAATTGTAACTTCGCAAAGGGCCATAATTTATGATAAATTCAGTCAGAAATTACCTAATCTGATTGTTTGATACATTTAAAGACTATATTGAAGCTTTAAATCAATCTCCGAGTTGTTACAGAGATGTGTGCATTATCGTGCCATGCATGCAAAAATAGAACCAAATTTTAAAAGTCAAACAAGGCCATAATTTGTACTAACTTCATACAACAGTATTTGAATGCTTCTTGGTGATTTTAACCGACCAGTTGATGTCTCAAAGTCCTTTTTACGTATCACTATATCCTTGAATTTGGATGATGTCAGTCTTTTTTGCCTCAGTTTATGCCACTTAGGGCAATCACTTTGTCTTCTGGTCATTTCCTCAATTTCCTCTGCTTCAGACTGGGAAATATTCATTCCATCCATGAACAGTTGTTCACTTTCACTTAAAACTACATGGTACGGACATGTCAGGTCATGGGTAGACATAGGTAGAGTAGGAAATATTGTTCCATCATGAACAGTTGTTCACTTTCACTTAAAACTACATGGTACGGACATGTCAGGTCATGGGTAGACATAGGTAGAGTAGTAAATATTGTTCCATCATGAACAATTGTTCACTTTCACTTAAAACTATATGGTACGGACATGTCAGGTCATGGGTAGACATAGGTAGAGTAGGAAATATTGTTCCATCATGAACAGTTGTTCACTTTTACTTAAAACTACATGGTACGGACATGTCAGGTCATGGGTAGACATAGGTAGAGTAGGAAATATTGTTCCATCATGAACAGTTGTTCACTTTCACTTAAAACTACATGGTACGGACATGTCAGGTCATGGGTAGACATCATGAACACGACTAATAGTTCCATCCGACTAGGGCTCTAGTAGCTGATGAGCCAGACTACTTCCAATAAATACACTACCGAACGCGGTTATCTTGGTACTTATAGTTCCTAAGTCATCAGGTAACACTTGCATGAACTGGATGTCGTTGTGTTAGGGTAATACACATGTATGTTGCAGACCAGTCAAGAAGTCAACATCTGGGAAACCTGTATTAATAGGATTGTACATTTTACTACACACACAATGTTCTGACTGCATATTCCTGGCAGCTTTAGGTTTAACAAACTTTCCTTCGGTCAGTGACCTTGGAACTATACCATGTGTTCGTGGTGGTACTTGCCATTGCTGTGGACATGATGATTTAGACACAAGATCTGAAACTGCTTTAAATTTCAGCGTCTTGTAGTGGGCAAGCTGGTATACTAGAGCTGCAACATGTGCACATGAACCTTTCCCTGCTGTGCATCCACATGACTGGCCCTCAATGTCCTTTTCACTGAGGATTGATATATGAAAATAAACAAAAAAAATATGAACTATTAGGAAAATACTTATCCAGAAGTTGCCGGTTCAAATACCAAAATAGATGGGAATTCACTGTGATTACTTCTGATCCTAAAACAGTCATGGATACGTGTTCGAAACATAGGATTGATCATCCAATCAAATATAAGCTTGATTAAGCCTAATGGCAGCTTTATGTACATTCAATGTAGAATAAACATTCTATAAAACAACAACATCAATTCATTTATACTAAGTCAATTAGTCATTAGAAATAATCAAACTAAATCATTCTAATCAATAACTTATGTATTCCAATCTAGAGTCTAGACTGTCAGTCACGGGTAATATAGTGCATATATTTGTTTATGAAAAATACCTTATTTACTTATTGTGTATTACAAATTATAAATGTAACTTACATGTAGAGACCATGCATGGGGCTTCGTTCTTCTTCATAGATTTGTAGCATTTTCCTCTGACGAGACACCCTCGAACATGCATTTTTACTGAAAGAAAGATGTAAACAAGTTTTATTTTTGATCTTCGTACATTGCTGTGTAAGTGTCCTGTACTGTAATTTATAAGCAATAACATCTTAATGTTAACAGCTCAGTCTTTTTGACATTTTTTTTATTCGGAATGACAAATTTTCAAGCAATAATTGGTTGAAAAAGGGAGGAAAATTATGAAAAAGGAGCTTTCGAACTTACATGTTTTAAAGATTGCGTGCAGTCGGAGTTAAATCATGACTCAAGCATTATTTTGCATTTGGAAGTCGAATTTAATAAGTCGCCGAGCAGAAGCCCGCGACTTCTATTTTTAATAGGTTTTCGGAAATCACATGGGAGGAGGAGTTATTATTAGAAAAAAACAAATTTAAATGTCTTGAACATATTACAATTGCGTTTGTTTAAAAACACTTAAGTTATGACACATCTAAAATAAAATAAATATTCCGATGTTTTAAGTATTAGTAGTTTCTTTATTTTGACTCGCATCTCTTTTTTGGGGTTTTATTTACGAAGACAAAACCGTCCCCATGAGACTTGCAGTAAGCAGACTGTTATGTGTCAATATCAAGTAAAAATCACGTCGAATTCTCCTTTAAAAGATCAATCCTAACTTACTGAATGTTATTTTCATGTTCAAAGAGATGTCTTGATTTGTGAGAAATTCATTTTATAATGTTTATCAATGTACATCTAAAATAAGAACTGTTTCTAAGCTAAAGCTGTTGATCGCGTGACTCGCGAATACCAACTGCGTAGATCAATCTCCTTTGCAGAGAGCCGCTCTTTACACTCACTTACAAAAAGTAAATTATAGGTGATTTAAAATGTTTATTTGGTTCGAAACAAATGAAGAAAAGAACAAACCGAGATAAAAACTAGTTTTAATAGAAAAATGACTTTGAACGAACACTCTCTGCCTATAAAGAGAATTTCAAGAACGACACCTCTGCGAAGAAGAATGTAGGTCACGAATCGGGTCTTTCGTACAAAATTATTTCGTCCTTGACAATTTTAAATGTGTCATTAAATTATTTCGTCCTTGACAATTTTAAATGTGTCATTAAATTTCCTAAAGGCATATTGCTTCCGATCTGCATATTGTTATGCATTGACACAAGGGCGCTCATCATAATATAATTTTAAAACATGAGTAGTTTGTTATTTTCATTATAAAAAAGGAAGGAAAGAATTACAATAAATTAACATGTTGTATAGGGCTCAGTTTATGTTCGAAATTAAGTTTAAATTATACAACAATTTCAATGAGATTTAACTGTTTAGCTGATATTATATTTCGAAGGTGATCTTATTTGTAAATATTGGATTACATTTCATCATTTGTTAAGGTATGATATAATAAGGATGCCAAGCTAATATCATTTTGAGAAAAGAGAAAACTCATGTCTTCAGCGATTTAACCCTTATCTCATTGTTTTAAAAGTAAATTGCTGCAAAGGTGTCCAATGTTGACTTTAATAGGGAAAACATAAAATGACGTGCTATTGCATGCAAATCTTAAATTGTCTGTTTTGTGGTTTTATTGATAAATGATAGAATTCAAATATTCTGACAAACATCTTGAAAAGTGTATGTGGAATTCACAAATCTTATAATTATTCCTTAATGAAAGCACTGTATACATACTAAGACTAATGATTGTCAAGATTACTCATTTCCATTACTGTGTATGATCAATAATTAGTTGGCTGTGTGTATGGTCAACCTACTTTGGAATGGAGATTGATCATAAACAATGAAAGGCTTCAATTATCATTCACTTCGCTGACAAAACAATGCAAGTTATGATACATTTTCACTTGACCCCGCCCCTGATGTTCCAATATGCCCCTCAGTTGATAACTGTATATTCAACTACTATAATGTTAGTGTTATGCATAACTGCAGTATGCATTTCCGGCGACATTGATGCGTTGCATCAACTTTCTCTTGTAATGGCAATGTAAACAAAACAAAAACTTGCTAAAACTTACAATTCACAGGAAGGCTAGTACATACCAGAGAAATATACACACACGTTTATATTTCTCTGTCCATACTTGTTACAATGTGAACACAATTTTACCAATGAGTTAAATTTAGACTACACGTCTGTTTTTAACCATCGCGACACGGTTGCATGCATCTGAACTTTGAACTTTCAACTTACCTTCAATGTTATGAACGTACGATCCATGGAAGAATTTGTAACCAAAATTTATCAAGATGTTTCACAGGAACTTTGGAATATTTCTGAATTATTGAAACAACATCGCTCATGGAAATATCGGGAACATTACTCAAATTGTTCGTCCAACCTGGGTCACGTAAACCTTTTTGCACCATGTTTGATAATCGATAAGTCTAAGCGTTGCGTTATAAGCCTCGTTTTTGATTATCTCATAATGAGATGTGAAAAGGGTCAATGGAATAGAATAGAATAGAATAATTTTATTGGATTCATACACTGATCGTAAATACATTCATTCGAACTTGATAGCTCGAGTTAAAACGTATTTCTTCATGAAACTTTATTTTCACCACTCATTAACCACAATTTATTCTTCAAAATTCAGATATTTTGACTGGTGAATGGTAATTTTTGGGATAGGGGCGTCTCGCCACTATCCCATACTCAGGCTGCTTTCGAAAAGTCGGATTACGGATGCAACCACAGTCCACACAATTGAATTCCTACGCCAAAATCGAGTTTTGATTGGGTATAATCTGCCTTTTCAACGATTTCATTGGTTCGACCGAATCACGAAAAACCCTCCACTTGCATTAATTAATGAGACAAAATAGTTCCAACGCGTGAAACACACTCTGAACTATGATTCACCTCAATGTCAGAGGTGTTAGGTAACGTCGATCGTGCTGTGACCCCATTAGTTTACAACAGTCGACTTATATAGAGAAATGTGCAAATCACTGTAAATAAAATTATTGAAATGAGTTGAAACCATTGTGGCAAATGTAGAAATTGCCTACGATAAGAAATTTCTCCATTTGTCACAATGTTTTCGATTGTCGTCTGATGCACATATGTAAGCGGAAAATGGTTACATCCTCCCCGTGGAAGCGGAACCCTTTCCGTGATACTATAACAGTTCGAATATTGAAAACATTGTTTGAAAATGGAGCTATTGCTGACAATGAGAAATTCCTCCTTTTCACACAATGCTTTCAAACACGTATCAAATTAATTCTTTTCTTATTTGAACGTTTTACTATGGACATTCTTTTACTCGACACATTTTGAATAACATGCTAGAGATGAATGATAACGAGCAATGTTGCCTTTCATCAAGGAGAAAAATATATAGTTGAATTCTTTGTGGAAAAAGAGGAAATGAGTCACAATTTTGCAGCCATCTGCTGCACATACGTCAACAAGCGACTGTAAGCGGGAAAGGGTTGAAACGTTTCCGTTATAGCTACTTAGTAACATACGAATGTTGAAAGTGTATTTGCAAACGGAGCAATTGCTGACAATGAGTAATTCCTCCTTTCCAAACAATGCTTTGAAACAAGAATCAATTTTTTTCTATAACCTAGACCTAGATAACGAAAACCTTTGACTACAGTTATTATTTTAACCGTTACCCCTTTTAGACACATTTGACTCACCTTAACAGATGAATGATATCAGCAAGTTTGTATTTTTCCACAATGTTTTCATCACTATTCTAAATAGGAAATAGAAATTAAATCTACAAATTAGAGATAAGTTAATTTAAATATTGATTGATTGGGGTTAACGCCTTTTTTTCCCCTCAGTATTACCACAGCGGCCAATTCACCTACAAATGTATTTCCTGGTTTGCTCACACCAGTACTCCACACAACAATCTTCCAAAGCAACTGGCTGCTTTTCCACATAGACTTAGCCCATTGGTGAAAGACGAATGATGCATGCCGCATTGACTTTTGTCAAACGTCGGAAAGAAATTTGTCCGAAAATGTCAACATACACACGAGTTATAACCGCAAGGTCATTATTTATTTTATAATTGAGGCGCTTCTAGCGATTTTGGGTCAAAATTTATAATGTATATGCATTTGCGTTAATTGAAGACTCAACGTCCGTCAACGTGTAATCTAGTCCTTGATGTATCTGTTGACAAATAAACTAGAAATGTAGTCTAAATACGTTTTTGGAAATTAACCTTGTACGACTTCTGTAATCAATAATTTATGAGTTGTCTCTGTCTGTAAAGCTTGGAGGTATAATCCGGCGTCCGGCCGGCTGTCTGCCTGAATGTGCATTCGTCCGTCCGTCATGGATTGCATGTATTGGTCAACACGTTGTTACAGTATGGCAGATTTATTGTAAAGTGGTCACACTTATACCGTGTGATCAGGAGAACGGCAAAGTACTAGGTACATAACTCTGGTCTGTTTATTTTAGTTATCTCCATTTTTCCTAATTTAGTTCAGCGATTGTCTCAATTAATTTCCATTGTATCCATTTCAAACTTGGTTTGTAGGTAACTTATGACCTACAGATTTGCAGTGCACCATTACCATAACTTTATATTTTTGTCTTTCCATGTTCTCACTTATTATATGACTTTCGCATGCAACACATGCGTTCCGTGAAATGCCCTTGTTCGTTAATGAGTGCTTCCCCAAGCTGTGTAGTACTTTGTCCGGATCGACTGACTGTCTGTCCGTCTTTGTGGTCATCCATCCATCCGTTACGGCTTGCATTAATGGGTCAAAACTGTGTTTCTGTTTCGCAGATCCATTTCAAAGTCACACATATACATTGGGATTAGAAGATCGATACAATATATTGAACACAAATCTGATCTGGCCCCAGTATCACGAAACAACTTAAGTCAAATCTCAGTCTCAAACTCAGATATTGAGCTCAAATTGAGACTCAAATTTCATGTTGGTGTTCACAAAAAATCTCAATCTCAAAATCAGTCTCAAACTCAATGAGTTGAGTTCAGAAATTGAGATTTCTATATATAGCAGTCTCAGATTTTGTCTCAAACTCAAGATGGCCGACAACTATATTGAGCGTTTGCAGCGTCTGCAACGTTTTAACAAATTTCGCCAGCAGCGGGTGCCCCGACTGTTTAGAGATAGGGCGAATCCTTTGGAGATGTTGTCCAGAGTGGAAATTCGGGAAAGGTATCGGTTTTTTCCGGAGACGATTGTAATGATCGTAGCATCATTATTTCCTGCCCTTGATACGCCGACAGGAAGAAGTATGCCCCTGCCGCCACTGCTGTCTCTTCTTGTGACGCTGCAGTTTTTCGCAACGGGAGCGCACCACCTTCTTATTGCTGAAATCCACGGAATCTCTCGTCCGTCTGTTGGTCGGGCGATAGACAGGGTGACACATGCTCTTTGTGGGTTGACGGGGACCCACATAAACATGTCGAGGGACGATGCAGAGAAACGAGCAAAGAAACGACAGTTTTACAGCATCGCGGGTATTAAACTTTAATTTGAACCTGTATTTGATTGGTTGCTAATGTAAATAATATAATACTTCCGGAGATAGGTTAACTTACACTATGTCAATTCTGCAAAATATGTACGACAGTTACATCCTCTGAATACATAATCATTATTGTTTGAAACGTAATTATTTGTTGGTAAATCTTTAAAACATACAGTACAATGTAATCAACCGCTTACTTTAAATTGTATTTGTGTTTTGTGACTATTATGCTTTGTTACTTTCAGAATTTCCAAACGTTCTGGGATGTGTCGATAGCACGCAGATTAGGATTAGGGCCCCCTCTGTGAACGAAGCGGATTTTGTGAACAGAAAGGAGTTTCACGCCATAAATGTTCAGGTAAAATAATATTAAGAATATGTTTATTATTAAGAAAGTTGAGTTATTAAGTATGATAAGTATTTAGATAAATGCAAACGGAGATTGATATGATATTAATGGAACACATATCAGCTGCCCCCCCCCCCCCCCCCCCCCCCCAAAGGGTGTTGCATATGTCAAGAATGTTGCATATGTCGAGGGATGTTGCATATGCCAAGTGTGTTGAATACGTTGAGAATTGTTGCATATGTCGAGGGGTGATGCATAAGTCGATGCGTATTGTATAAATCTAGCACAAGGGGTGTTGCCTTTTCTAAGGGGTGTTGCATACATCGAGGGTGTGGCATAATATGTCGATAGGCGTTGTATTTCTCTAGGGATGTTGCATATTTCGATAACTGTGAATTTACTTTTAGATAGTTGTATTGATTTTTTTAGATGGTTTGCGATGCCCAGTTCATCATCCTTGATGTCGTTGCAAAGTGGCCAGGGAGCGTCCACGACAGTCGCATCTTTAAGGAGAGCAGTCTGTGTGCTGATCTGGAGAATGGTAATCAATGCGTGTTGTAGAATGTATCAAATTAATGTTTAAGCAATGAAGTTTAACCAGACTCGACCAATGCATGCATACAGCCTAAACTTTGCATGCATCAATGGGTCTATTTCAAAGTGCAAAACGTATTGTTAATTTCATTTGAATGTAAAATGGTAACAACTTTTTCATTTCGGATTTTAATACGTATAGATTAATATAACAATAGGCTTTATACCAGCGTGAGAATAGTCGCATCTTTGTGACCCATGTTCTGTGTTCGATCCACAAGGGGATTCTCCAGTGAAGTCATAAAATGGACACTAGTACATTGGTTATTACCCAGGAAACGGGCCAAATAGTGATTATATAAGTTGTCGACTTTTGTGACAAATCGAGGTGAAACGGTTGGTGTAAATTTGATCAAACACAATTATTTGCAGGAGTGTTTGATGGAGTGTTGCTGGGCGACAGTGGATATGCCTGTAAGAAATATCTTCTTACGCCCTACCTGAACCCCCAGACGCAAGCACAGGACAGGTACATGTTGGACAAGTCTCATCATGTTTATACAAACTCGTAAAGCTGTATTTTAAATTTGAATATAAAATACTTTCGGCATACAATTTGAACATTAAGACCCACCACTAAGTATACATTTTAATCGTTTATGTAATTCTTACTGTAAGCTTTATACGGAAAAAACGGTTTTTCGCTTATAGTTAACAGGTGTGAGATTTTTTTTTTTTTTTTTCTTTTTTCAATAACCCATGAAGCTTTCTGAAATGAAACTGGAGAAATCCATGGGGGCCGCCATTTTGGATATGTATACAAGGCAGACGTAAAACACAGATTGAAAATTATTGTCGTCTTTTTAATCATTATTTTTTAAAATCGGTATTTTGGGTATGTATAAAATGAGCAGAAAAACACGGATTGAAAATTATTGTCGTCTTTTTAATCATTTTTTTTAAAATCGGTATTTTGGGTATGTATAAAATGAGCGGAAAAACACGGATTGAAAATTATTGTCGTCTTTTTAATCAATTTTTTTTTAAATAGATATTTAAGATCATTAAAATGCTGTGTTATGTGGGAATAAACATTTGTACGAAAAGTTAAAACTAAATGGAAATCTGTAAGAAATATGTTTTCCCGTTCGTAAAAAACCCGACAGCATTAGCCTTCTACGCCCGAACCTAAATTTTGACTGTATCGTAGCCAAAGAAGGACGTGACGTCATTTCCGTTACACTTCATCTTGGCGTAACGTCAATGGAGCGACGTCGTTTCCCGCAAAAAGTGGTATCAACATGAAAGACCCCAAATTCCTATACATGAGCTATTGCCTCACTCATTCAAAGTATAATTATTTATCAAACATTGTGGCAAAAGGATAACTTTCTCATAAGGAGCAATTGTTCTTTTGGTGACAATCTTTTCCTAAATCGTCTGTTGCATAGGCCTCAGAAACTGTCTCTAATAGGGAAAGGGTTTAGCAGAAATGTGACCCCTTACATAATTTGTTCCAGTCATATTGACTGGTTGAAAAAGGTAGTCGCCAGATGGCATCAGAAAAGGGCTGATCTATTTGCTTCTTTACCATAATGCAGGTGATCGATTAAGGACCATCTTGGCCCTCATGTTTTAACCTCGTTCATTATAAATGTATTCCTTGATTTTCTGAAAGTTTTTACTTTATTATTTTCTGTTCGTAATAATAGACGACAGCAATACGAATTCCAAATATGTTTTGATAATGCAAGAAACATGACATTAACATTATTATTGTCTTGTCAATTACTTATAAATCCTTTTTGTATGGCCAAAGTATGTTCTTTAATTTTTGTTTATAATTATCTTGCGTTTTTTCGTAAATAGGTAGCACCTATAGATATATTAGGTATATCTATTTATTGGAAACATATGAAAGTTATTCTCTCTGTAGAAAAAAAGGACCGATTATCTCAACCTGTTGAACACAAACAGTTCAAATTTAATCATTTTAATTAAAGTTCACTTTTATAAATACGTGATTTAAAAACAGTTATTATTATTATGATACATGCATGTTTAGCTCCAATTAAATGTTCATATGTTTCCAGATTCAACAACTCCCTATGTAAGACGAGGGTGCTCATCGAGCAAACGTTCGGAATCCTTAAGAGAAGGTTTGCCGTCCTCTCGTATGGCATTAGAACGTCGCCAGGGAAGGCATGCCAGATGACAATGGCTTGCGCCATCCTACATAACATTGGGATTCGGCAGGGTGACTCATTTGGTCGATTTGTTGTGGACGCAGACAACCATCCTGGCGAAGCCCCCAACCAGCCTATGGATGTCGCGGGAAACGCCTACCGGGACTACGTCTGTGCCACTTATTTTTCATAGTGGAACAGTTTGAAATAAGCTAAGTGACTGAGATGTACAGACAGCGATAGATGTATGCCTCTAGAAGGTTGTTCGCGAAAGAAAAGTTCTCTTTGTGTCACTTAATATATATTAAAACAAATGACAATAATGTGAACATGATATTTTTTATTTTGTTCATTTTGTCAATACAAGCATATTAGCAAAATAAATATAACACCTATTAAAATGCCATTCACTGTTACAAGACAACTCACTAATTCTAATTCTCAATCAAATCTATGTTTCAAATACTGCATGGTTTTAACATAGAAATGGACACCTGACAAAATCTCTGTATTATACACTGTGTTTGTTTTATTCCATACCACACAGAAGTCCATTGCGCTATGCGAAAGGATAGGATGTTTGTCGTCAAACTTAAATACTTTAGTAAATATAATTGTTTAACATATCAAAACTATAAATGAAAAGACTCAATCAAGAAGCGTCTGTGTTGTACTTATTAAAACTATCAATGGACAATCTCAAACAGACAGCGGCAGTGTTGTACTTTGCATATATACATCCGACACATCAAAACATATTACTTATCACAAAAATATATCACAGATAAGCACAATAACTTAGCATAATCATATGACTCATTACCAATTTATCACAAATTAAATTTTTTCACCATATCTAAGTGAAAACTATCACTTTACTTTTCTAAATGGAAGTTGTACAGTTAATGAAAATGTATTGATGCTTATTTACAATAATGATAAATATCTGTATACAGGGTCCTCATAAAATTAGAGCTATCACACGAGTGATGAATACCCCCATACGCTGCTTAGACACAGGAATGGTAAAATGTCACCAGTCATGGCCATTATTCTGGTAAGTCTAAGTGGAATATGACATTCAAATGATCAACATACATAAACAAAGGGCCATAATTCAGATAAGACAATATGGAATGTGACCCAAATAGAAGATGCAAAACATTCCATGTTTGTCAACATAAAAG
The DNA here is from genome assembly GCA_031761405.1 of Serripes groenlandicus. Lineage (NCBI taxonomy): Eukaryota > Metazoa > Mollusca > Bivalvia > Cardiida > Cardiidae > Serripes > Serripes groenlandicus. The sequence goes on along the minus strand of JASEVX010001263.1, from coordinate 3,791 downwards.
CTGTACTGAGCCACATATATTGAAATAAGGGCCATAACTTTTGTAAAGCTAAGTGGAATATGACAAATATAGTATGTGCATAACATTTCATGCTAAACAACATTCATATAAAGTTTATATATATATATATATATATATAAAAGATGGATTAAAAAGGCACTACAAACAGTATTTATGAGTCTATAAGAATTTCATAAAAGGGCCATAACTCTAGAACCCCTATGCTGGGCATCATGAAAGATTCTTGCACATCTACACTTCATAGGGATCATGTGTTCATGGTTTCATTATGATAACTTGCAAACTGAGGATAAAGTTTGCGTTGCAAACTTAGTACACAAGGGTATATAAGAATTTCATAAAAGGGGCATAACTCTGGAACCCCTGGGCCAGGCCTCATTAGACATTGTTATACTTATTATAAATTTTAAAATAAATTGGGTGCAACTGCTATATAGACATTTCTTGTGAACACTATTTCTCCACTACACTCATTCTATACATATTGTTAACTTGTGTAGTACAATGAAAACTAAATAATTAATTAAATAAAATTACATTGTCTTGTTGCCGAGTCTACCCCTCTTTGTCGTTTTTTTCTGCAGTTATGCGTATAATGCAGTGGGTAGTCACAATTGATGGAACAGCAAACTGGTGGGTAAACTGGTTTGCTAAATAGTGCATTTATTTCCCTTTGTTAAGGTGTCGGGTCATGTTAGAATCGAAATGAAACTATCAAAAACCTTACAGTTACAATTCATTGAAAGGGATGCCTGAACTATGTCCAATAATCTGCTCTAAGGTTTTTCCAGAATGGCATGTTTCAATTCAAATATTGTGTCCTCATGGGCAAGTCTGTTTTTCGCCAACTGGAGATCTATCTCTGCCCGCTTCTTCTCCAACTCGTATAATTCGTCGATTCGACCGTTTTCTTGCTGCAAAGACATCAAGAAACTTGACATGTTGTTTTAGTAATAATAAAAAGGATAATGACATTAACAGTATGTCTCCCTTCAGTCGAAGGGAGACACAATAATAATACATATATAAGAATAACTAGGGAATATTCATTGTTATTATACCTCACGTGACTTTGTAATGTTAAATTCTCATATACTCATCATGGGCAATTTCTTACTGTCTCATGCTAACAGTACGTTTTTGACCGGTTAACAGTATACTGTTACATGGCACGCGCTTTAAAATGTTGGTTATGCACGTGCATGACGTCATTTCAAACAATAACGTCACCTTTCAGACGCGCGTGCCGTGTAACAGTATACTGTTAACCGGTATATTCATATGTGTGTGTTACATTGTAGTAGATCTACCCATGTTCACCTCCCCTAAAAAGGTACAGAATAAATTGAATAAACGTGTAATTTTGTTCGGTATAATAAAATAAATGTTGCATGGCTTCCAGTGTGACAGTACATATTGTCAACATTCTGGTAAATACTGTTAACCTCGGCTTCGCCTCGGGTAACACTATTTTCCTCATGTTGACAATATGTACTGTCACACTGGAAGCCATGCAATATTTATATACTATCAAATGGAATCAAAACATTAACCAGAGGCTCGAGAGAGTCTGACACTTGAATGGCTTTATAGAAAGTATTTCCTATGATGTTGCCAGTATGACCCTATGGCAACGACATGAACATAATTTAAAGAAAATTGCATTCCATAATGTTATACATTTAACAGCTTGAGCTATTGCAGTTCAAGAGACATTTTAAATTTTACTATATAAAACATTTATGGTGGGACCAGGTTCGACCCGTGGATTTTTATTTACCACTAGACAATGTTTTATACTGTATATTTCAGCCTAAACCATCACCCTCAAGATGTCTATATAAAACAGGTTGCGTCAATGTATGCAAACATGAGGGACTGTTTGCCATTACATAAAGCTATTTTGCCGGTTTAGTTTAAAAAAGTATCTTACACTTCCCTCGAACAGTTTCTACATAGGCAGACTGACTGGCACCTGCAAAAGAAATCATATTCCAAATGTACTTAAAAGCTGAAACATTTTCTTACTTAGCATTAAGTCAATAACTATTTAAGCATGTGGTATGTGTCTGTTAGCACTTGTGCTTAGTGTCCTTATCAATGATTTTGCACCTAGCTTTATGTGAATATCTCAGTCTTTTTCCGATTAATAACCCAAAGTTAACATTCTTTTCATATCACCGACACTACAGACAAGGCTATCACAACTGCCACGTATGAAATGTGACATATTTAACTCATCAAAATGATCACAGAAGACACATGAGCTTTATCTTACAGTTATTTAGACAATAACTTAAAGTTCATGTTAATTATAAATAGGATATTGCTGGAAAAGATGTATGCTCACCAACAGGGTTTAAAATAAAAAAGAAAGCAAGGTTATGAAAGTGCCTAACTGTTCAGTCATATAGTTTGAATTTCACTCAGTTTAACTTCAATTATATCACTTTGTAAAACATAATTTATTATGGTTTAAGGGAGATTATTCAGAAATGACTTTTGATAGGTTTAGGGTTCATGTCCATTGCATTCTTCTCATTGATATCGATCTATATTCTAAGTGTCATTGACATCTTATCATAGGTTGTTTAGTTTTGGTACGGACAAGTAACACATGATAACAAATTAAGTATGAGAATCAACAAAGGGCAATAACTCTAGAAATACTACAGGCAGAGATACATTTCTTGCGCACTGCACGTCACCTCAATGATATATATATATATATATATATGTGTGTGTATGTGAAGTTTAAGGTAAATACCTCAAAGACTTTTGGAGTTCTGCTCCAGACAAGAGTGTGACGGGCGGAAAGATTGGCATAGCGGCGACTATAAATATGCTTAAACAAGAGGGCCTTGATGGCCCTGGATCGCTCACCTGATTTTTTTTTTTCAATTTAACTATATAAGCCCCGCCCCCTGGCGGCCATAGTTTCCGACCAATCAACTTGGCTTGAAGGAATCTGATAGAGGGTCACCCTAGGAACATTTCTACAAAATTATTTGAAAATCGGCCTGACACTTTCGGAAGAAGATTTTTTAAGTTTTCACTATAGCCATATAAGGCAAAATAGCCCCGCCCCCCCCCCCCCCCCCCCCCCCCCCCCCCCCCCCCCTGGCGGCCATGTTTTTCGACCAATCAACAGGGCTTGAAGGAATCCGATAGAGGGTCACACTAGGAACATTTCTACAAAATTATTTAAAAATCAGCCTGACACTTTCGGAGAAGAAGATTTTTTAGTTTTCACTATAGCCATATAAGGCAAAATAGCCCTGCCCCCCCTGGTGGCCATGTTTTTTTACCAATCAACATGGCTTGAAGGAATCTGAAAGTGGGTCACTTAAGGAACATTTCTACAAAATTATTTGAAAATTGGCCTGACACTTTCGGAGAAGAAGATTTTTTAAGTTTTCACTATAGCCATATAAGGCAAAATAGCCCTGCCCCCCCCTCCCCCCCCCCCCCTGGCGGCCATGTTTTTCAACCAATCAACATGGCTTGAAGGAATCTGATAGAGGGTCATCCAAGGAACATTTCTACAAAATTATTTGAAAATCGGTCAGACACTTTCGGAGGAGAAGATTTTTTAAGTTTTCACTATAGCCATATAAGGCAAAATAGCCCCGCCCCCTGGCAGCCATGTTTTTTGACCAATCAACATGGCTTGAAGGAATCTGATAGAGGGTCATCCAAGGAACATTTCTACAAAATTATTTGAAAATCGGCCAGACACTTTCGGAGAAGAAGATTTTTTAAGTTTTCAC
>JASEVX010001262.1:5000-19261 GCA_031761405.1 Serripes groenlandicus | reverse complement strand
TAGTAGGGTAGGTAGTATTATTAATAGTAGTAGTATAGTAGTTAGTGTAGATGGTAGTTAGTAGTTTAGTTAGTAGTTGTGTTTGTGTAGGTTGGTGTGTGGTGTTGTGTGGTGGTTGGGGTGTGTGTGTGTGGGGTGTTGGTGTTGTGGTTGTGTGGGGGGTTGTGGTTGGTTGTGGGTGTTGGGGTGTGTGTGTGTGGGGGTTGTGGTGTGGTGTGTGTGTTGTTTGATTGGGTTTATTTATGTAAGTTGTATTTTAATAGTGTATTTGGTGGGGTGTGTTGTGTGTGGGGTTTGGTTGTGGGGGTGTGGTTTGTTGGGTGTTGGTTGTGGGTTGATGTTGTGGTTAGTGGGGAGGGGTGGGGATAGGGGGGTTGGTTTTGTTGTTAGTTGAGTGGTGGGGTTTAGGGTTGGATGGGGTTTGTGTGGGGTTTTTGTATAATGGTGGGTGTTGGTTGTTTGGGGTGTGTGTGTATGTGTTGGGGGTTGGGGTTTTGTATTGGGTATTGTTGGGGATTTGTTGTGTTGTGTTGGGGGGTTTGGAGGGAGGGGTGGTTTTAGGTGGATTGTTGGGGAGTGTTTGGTGGGTTGGGTTGTTTGGGGTTTGTGTTGTAGGAGGGTGGTGTTGGGGTTGTAGGTTGGGATGGTTGGGTGTTTTTTGGTGTGGTTGTGTTTTGAGGTGTTGATGTGATTAGATTTGGTTTTAGGGAGTTGTTGTTTATGTATTTTTAGGGTTGAGTGGGATTTTATGTTTTGGAGAGATGTGTGTTGGGTTAGTGTATTTTTGGTGTTTGGGAGTTTGTTTTGGTTGGGGGGTTTGGGGAGGAGGGGTAGTGGGGATTTTGAGGAGGGTTTTGTTTTTTTGTTTAGTGTGTTTGGGTTGTTATGGTGGGTGTAGTGTGGGGGTTAGATAGTGGAGGTTTGATGGAGTGGTTGGATTTATTTGTGGTGTGGGGTTGTTAAGTTTGTTGTATGTGGGATATGAAATTTGGAGGTGGTGTGAAAGTTTAATGTGGGGAGATTTTGTGGGAGGTGTTATGGAGGGGGGAGATAGGATGGGTGAGTGATGGTTTGTGTGGGGGTTTGTTAAGGGGGTAAAAGAGGGTGAGTTTGTTTGTTTGTTTGGTAGGGGTTGTATGTTGGGTATGGATTGTATTGTATTATAGAAGAGGGTGTGAAGTATGTATTTGTGAGTAGGGGGGATTGGTTGTAGGGGTGTTGAGGAGGGGATTGTGGTTGTGGGGGTATATGTGGTGGGTTTGATTGAAGAAGTTATGGTGTGTGTATTGATATTTATTTAGTGTTGTAGGTTGATTTGTGTGATTGATTTTTGTTGTTTGTGAGTGGTTTGTTTTGTGTTTGGTGTTGTGTTGGTTTTTGTTGGGATTTGGGGGTTTGAGTAGGGGGAGATTGTGGGATTTGAGGAGGAGAATGAGATTTGAGGGTTGTGTGTTGGTTTGATTTGGTGTATTGGTGTGTTTTTTTGGGATGTTTAGTGGAGTTGTTTTTTTGGTATGTGGTTTTGTGAGTATTAGTATAGTAGTAGTATAGTATTAGTAGTTAGGTAGTAGTAGTAGAGTAGTTAGTATTAGTTAGTAGTAGTTATAGTTAGTGGTATTAGTTATAGTTAGTAGTATTAGTTATTAGTATATTAGGTTAGTTAGTTTAGGTGTATTAGTTAGTAGTATTTAGTAGTATATTATATTATACTATACTACTTATTACTACTACTTACTACTACTACTACTACTACTTACTATATACTACTACTACTACTACTACTACTACTACTACTACTACTACTACTACTACTACTACTACTACTAACTACTACTACTACTACTTCTAATACTACTACTACCACTACTACTACTACCATTATTATTTTTTTGGAGTATTGACTTCAAATGAAGGAAATATTTATTTTGACATTCAAATGAGTTCTTTTAATTGTCAAAATAAATATTTGACATTTCAAAGTCCGCCCTTCCACCAAATGTACATAAAGATGCTTACCTTGCAGCCTTCGCAGCAGAAAACTCCATAATGAAATCCAGAGCCCGGTCACCACAGACCGACATATATGAAAATCGACAGCATTTTTCCCTAAAGAATTACAAATCTAGTTTGAGCTACTGACTTCCTATGTGCAGCAATGGTAGTGGATAAATCGGCAGAATTCTCATACTTATAGTGGTTTAATACTGATCTAATGTTAACTTAAGTAAAATTCCCTTATCGTAAAATTGATGATGGTTTTTTGTAGGGAAAACAAACGCAGTGCTGGGGTTTTCTCACTATACACATATGATATTTATACCAAGTTGCCCTTTCCATTTACGGCAATTATATAGCAGACGACTTTGAAAAAAACATCTCAGCAAAAATAATGGAAATTCTCTGAAACTATTGGTTTAATTATTGAATGGAATTGAAAACGATGTGACAAAAGTAACAACATGCTCATTTCGAGCAATTTCTACATTTGCAGCACTGTGTCTGTGTGGTCTGTCGAGCAATAGCTGGTTAACATCTAGAGAAAGAAACTAGATAAAACTAAAACACACTGACTCGATGTGCCTACATTTTCGGATAATCTATATTATAGACTTAAGAACTCTGCACTCTAGGATATTTTTTTCATAAACGGAAATATTGATCATTACAGATAAAAATAACACTTTTTGCTACTTAAATTCAATTTCTGATTTTCATTTTGACGTTTCATTACAACAGTATCATTAATATTATCATCAATCGTACGATTTTATTATTTTACAGTTTCCTAATCTTTGGCGAATGTTAATGCAGATACAATACTATCAGTTTATAAAATAAAAGGTATGTTTGAAAAATGAATATTTCAGTAAATGAATTTAATTATATATCAAGATAAAAAAATTAAAATCGTCAATTTATTTTGAATGTTCATCGCCTCATTATCTATACAATTACTTTTAATCTTACAACATTCGAGTTTAGCTCTACTTTGTATAATCCAGAACTAAAGCGCACATACGCGAAGAATACAGACACTTCTTTGCAGTTATAGAAATGATAGAAACAACGATAACTTAATTAAACTGTTTGCCTACCGTTCGACATATTGGTTGTTCGAAGCGTGGAGAGCGAATAGACGCCGTATCACCGAACGCCAGTGTAGTATAAGGTAAAAAGCTAATAGTCTGGTTTATCGACTGTAAAGGTAGGTGTATATGGGTCAGCTTTTTCAAATTATGAACTACAAAAGTTGACACTGCTTTGATAAGTCTAGAGGGGACCTAGCGTTCATTTGCAGTTGCAAGTATTGCCCGTTCCTACATGTAGACGCATTAGCAGCAGACAGCTTTGAAAATGTTGTTTCCATAGGTTTTTAAGTCTATGGATTATGAATACATGTACCATCGTTTATAGAGATTGAACACTATTGACACTATTGTCCATATGTTTTGCAAGTGGTCTGCTGCAGAGTTGTCAAATGTGGGAAAGGATCACCAAAGTGGATCATTTGAAACTTATAGTGTTAACCCATCCCCCCATACAACAATCTCTGAAGCAGACGACTTTGAAATATCTACGTAGTAAGATGGAAAATCTCTTTATATGAAAGTTTAATCTTTGATAAGAGTTGAAAACATCGTGGCAAAGGGAGAAGTTATCTGCTATAGATGCGTCACAATGCGTCTACAAGCGGGAGAGGCTGAACATTAATTGAAGTGGGTGTTAACGCCGTTTCAACCGTTTTTCAGTTATATCACGGCGGCCTATTCACCTACACATGTGTTTCTGGCATCAGTACTCATGACACATCAATCTTTCCAAGCAACTGGCTACTTTTCCACATATAATGTTATCCCATTGATTGGATACAAATGACGCGTCTATATTTGTCTTTTGTTAACCCTTTCCCTCATATAGACGCTTTCAGACGCATCTGCAGCAGACGGCTTTTTGAAAACATAGTGACAAAAGGAGAAATTGCACAGAACGTGCAATTTCTCCTTTTGCCACAATGTTTTCCACTTTTTGTGATAGGTTATCCATTCAATTATGGGGATTTTCTATGTTTTGACAACATACGTTCAAAGTCGTCTGCTGCAGAATCGTCGTATGAAGGAAAGGGTTAAACGTGTCGAGCTGTGGTCCGATCTGAAACGGTTAAGAACTTCAAAAGATGACATCATAAAGGATTACATCTGATGAAACTTATTTACTAGCTTTAAAACTTTCACACTTGCACACGTTTCTAAACGCATCTAAAGCAAACTACTTTTGTCACACTGTTATCAGCTCTATTCAACAGCTTAACTCTTTATTATGGATACTTTTCACGTTGTCGCCGATATGTTTTCAAAGTCGTCTGCTGTATATGTTGTATGTGCGAAAGGGTAAAATGAATACGTCATATTATTCTATACCTAATTTATACGTCCAATCGTAGACGCTCATTCGAATCATGTGACCGTACAATATATTTCCGTATCGGGACGCACGCGCGTACAAAATAACCCGTATTCTTTTCGTATTGTACGATTCACAGGTCCCATGTTAAACCTATGATAAAGACCGAAGCGCGTGAAAAGGTTCCGAATGAAAGTCTGAATCGACAGGCGCTCTAGATAAAGCGTTACGATAAAGCTCCTGTTGTCACCGGATCATTATTGTCGTTTGCAAACAAGGAGTAACACTGAAACTAAAATGTTATCCGATTCTGAAATAGATGACTTTGTAATTGAACAGAAACCAAAAAACACTGTGAAAAAAACTAAAAGTGATGTAGGAATATTCAAAAGGTGGTTAGCGCAGGCCGTGCCGACAGAAGGTATAAAATAAAAAGGTCATTTAACATTATTCTGCACAATACAAAATATATTTTGGGGAAAAAGTCGAGGTATAGAATAAAAAGATCATTTAACAGTGTTCTGTACAATACGGAATATATTTGGACTCGTACACAGCTTGGAAAATCATATTGGACTCGCCTAGCGGCTCGTCCAATATGATTTTCCAAGCTGTGTACTCGTCCAAATATATATCCGTATTGTACAGAACACTGTTAAATAACCTATAAATATTCTTTCCGTTCTTAGCTATATATAGACGATAGTTGACACACGTGCGTTGTACTTCAACATTTGAAAACATTGTAGACAAAAGAGAAACAGCTGAATATTATCAATGTTTCCCTTTCTTCCTAATATTTACTAAAAGGTAACCAAATTATCCTTTTATTAAAGTTTCCCAGATTTGATATTTTCCCACGATATTCATTAACTCTTTCAGCGCCGAATTGTTTAAAGTAGGCTCTTCCCTGTTCAAAATCGGGTGTGTCCATTTCTCAATTTATGAAAGTTTTGGTCTATTTTGGTATCTAAAAGGCAAACAATGCTGAGTTCAGGTGAGACAGCTCGTTACGAGCTGACTCACCTGAATCTGCATTGTTTGCAAAAAACCTCAATATTGCCTGTGGTGCTGAAAGAGTTAAAGCAGACGACTCTAAAATCATCGTACGTAATACGAAAGCGGTTAATCGATCATACATGAATATACGTTGATTTCTAAAATACGTCACATCTGTAGCAAATGAGTTTTAAAACATCTGCTGGACGAATACATGAACACGGAAACACGTTATAATTTAAAGTACAATTGAGCCGTCCCGCGAGAAAACCAACGTTATGGCCTCTGCGTAATGTATCAACCCATATCCGGACCGACACATTCCGTATCAGGGGGATAGAGGTATAGAGTAATGATTCCTGATATAGAAAATCCACAGGAGGGCGAAACGTGTCTATCCGGGTAAGCCTGCGCGGCATACTAAGGCTGAATCGGGTCGATACTTTACGCAGAGTCCACAATGTTGGTTTTCTCGCGGGACGGCTCAATTATCGAATTCATTTGAAATCATTGCGGCTAAATAAGAAATTGCTCGTTATGAGCAATACTGATTTCAAGAGTCGTCTGCTACAAACATTTAAAAATGCGTCTGCATCAGGTCAACAGGTCATTCTTTCATGACACATGTAACATTATTATACCTCACTTTTGTCTACAATGGTAAAATCCCATTACCCGAAAAAGAGATATTTTGACTATCAAAAACATTTTCAACCTTTTTGACACGTGACCAAGCGAAAATTGACTGTCAGGTCATGTGACCGCAGTGATATTTTGAATGTCATATAAGGGCAAATAACTGCTTCAATATTTTAGCTAAATCATGACGTGATTGCCTCCCTTATACACATACGGCAGTGACGTCATACAGCATACAGCAGTGACGTCACTTAATTTTGTTCGGGTGACATTCTGCTCTCGAGTTGACAATATCAATGTCACACATGCTGCCATATGATATTTATATATTATAACCCCTCCGTGATATGACTGAACATTCGTTGAAGACGCCGTTAAACCCCAACCATCAGTCAACATTACTCATCCAAAATTTACCCAACTGTATATGAAGGTATTTAATTTGTATTTACAATAGCTGTTATGCTTATGTTACCTTTATGTTATACACAGTTCAGAAACTGATATCTGACTCTTAATTTGTTCGTCAATCATTTTTTTAAATTGCTTTTCAATGTCATTGATGTAGTTGATTGATTTTAAATCAAACGAGCGATATTTGCACAGTGTCAATCAGAGATGTTTTACAAATGTAGCACAGCATAACAATCATTCTTCACAGGATTTCTCAAAATATGTGTTACCTTTTCAATCATTCTCTACAGGATTTCTCAAAATATGTGTTACCTTTTCAATCATATTTAACTCTTTCACACAAGAGGTAATTATAACAAATATTTTGACAGCATATAGTTCATCCCTATAAACGAATCCGCCGGGGTCGAGTGGTTAGCGTCGGGGATTTGAAACCGGGCGTCCCGTGTTCGATCCCTAGTCGCGGCACGACGGTCATGGTGGAGTGTTCCTAGCCTAGTACTGGTTTGTTTACCCAGGGTTCACGAATTAGTTAACTGTCGCCGTGCTATAACTGAAATTATGCTGAAACCGGTGTTAAACCCCAATAAAACAAATCATCATTATTATTTTTGTTTAAAAGAACAGGATAATCATTATGGCGTCAACACATTTTCAAGATGAAATCTTCGTGAATGAAGCTTGCAGAAATTGTCAGTCTCTACTACGAAAGTAAATCAATTTGTGCAGCAGTGTGTATTGGTACCAAACATAACAGAGATCCTGAAAGGTTTAGAGATCATTCAAATGTTAAACTAAAGGTATTATAAATGACATAAGAAAGATCAATCGCGGACGCAATGGAGCGCTTGTTCCAAAGACACCATTGACGACATGAACGGTATCATCTCAGAGAGTAAACAACACTCAGTGAGGCATAGTTTGATTGATCTAAACGGCATCATTGACATTGTACCAGTGTTCATACATTGCTAGAACGTTGGGTATACAGACGCCTTACAGAAAAGCTTAATCTCTTTTCACATACAGACGCTTTTTGACGCATTTGAAGCAGAAGACTGACAAAGGGAGAAATTTCTCATTATGAGCAATTTCTCCTTTGGCCACAGTCTTTTCAACTCTATTAAATGTTTAAACTTTTATTTATAGAGGATTACCATCTTTCTTACCAGATGATTTCGAAGTCGTCTGCTGCAGATTTGTTGTATGTGTGAAAGGGTTAATGCAGAATTCGAAACAGCCAGACATTCAAAGCCAACCTGACTGTATTAACTGGATGTCTGGTACGCTTAAGACCACCGTATACGTCTATTCAATTAACCCTTTCACACATATAGACGCATTTAGCGCATCTGCAGCAGACGACTTTTGAAAACACCGTGAAAAAAGAAGAAATTGCTCAAAACTCTCAAAAATTCTCCTTTTGCCACAATGTTTTCAACTTTTTTTAGTAATTACACCTACACTTCAAGAGATTTTCCATATTTTTAGTAGACATTTTCAAAGTCGTCTGCTGCATATTTGCTGATTGTGGGAAAGGGTTAAAACTGTGCATGTTATGATATCTTATCATGTGTATTTACATAACACGACTCGCGGATACGTTTGTTTGGTTGTAGTATTATGGTTTTATGCCATAAAACTTATTTCAAATATATCACGGCGAAAGTTCACTTATGTATGATTCCTGGATAGACAAACCAGTCTCAGAAATCTGTCCACCATGACCGCTGCGTTTTGGAGGAGAACCTGTGACGCCCGATTTCAAATCCCCGACACTTATCACTCGGCTACGGCGGACTTCTAAATCACACATTAGATGAACATTTAAAATATGTATATGCATCATAATCTACAATCTATCACAAAGGTCAGGATCAGGTCAATAGTGTCAAGTAATACAAACCATTCGGTCATGTCAAAACCCTATCTATCATTTCTTTCCTTCTGTTGTCGAAGGCATGGTAAACAGGGGCGTAGCTTTGCAATACTCAATGTGTAGGCCGTCTCGTGAGAAAATCAACATTATGGACTCTGCGTTAAGTATCGACCCGTATCAGCCTAAGCATGCCACACAGGCCTACCCGGATAGACACTTTTCGCCTCCTGTGGATTTTCTGTTTCAGGAATAACTACTCTATACATCTATCCCCCTAAGACGGAATGTGTCGGCCGGATCAGTCTGCGCGGACATCGCAGGATGATCTGGTCGATACATTACGCAGATGTCTATCGCCGCAGCTGCATTTTGGGGCATTTTGAGAAAAATTGTGTAGGCACGTGCCTACAGTGCCTAAAGGGAGCTACGCCCCTGGGAAATATGGTACAACTTCAAATTACTTTTTATTTATGTCTATGGAAAATAACTTTGTTATTATGCTTTTATAATGCGACATTTGAATTCGCACTGGCAGTTCTATGCCATGGACACTTAACCCTTTCCCTCATACGACAATTCTGCAGCAGATGACTATGAACATATTTTGTCAAAACATAGAAAATCTCCATAATTGAATGGATAACCTATGACAAAAAGTGGAAAACATTGTGGCAAAAGGTGAAATTGCACGTTTTGTGCAATTTTTCTTTTGTCACTATGTTTTCTAAAATCCGTCTGCTGCAGAGGCGTCAGCAAGCGTCTATATGAGGGATAGGGTTAAGTTGAGGCTTAATGAGTGTTTGATAATAAAATTACCGTGTTGTGATACTCAACCCCTTTGATTTGTAAAAAAAGTGTACTAATACTATGACTATAAATGTACCACGGTCTGGTGGCACAACACTAAAGCCAACTTAATTCATAAACAAACAATACGGTTATGCTTCGATGGTATTAGTGTTTATTTATAACTATGTGTCGTACGATTGGATTATTTTTTATCTGGTTGGATTGTTATTTATAAACATATAGATATTTATAAATAAACTTTGCATTTGCTTGCATTATCTTAAAAAAGAAATAAACAGAAGTGGTCAATCAGACATGAAATGGTGTGAGAAAGGGAGGAACTCATGATAATATGAACTGACAAGCCGGTAGGTGACGTGGGATTCGCCTTGGTTGTGGGTCCTTAGCAACGAAACTCAAACGCGCACACCCTGAGCCCGTATGGCACCTGTTCACCAAGTTTCATCGGAATCGGCCCGTCGGTTTGGGCTGTGCAGCGTCGCTTTACAAACAAACAGACAGACAGACAGCCGGAAAAGCCTGACAATAAGGGATATCTAACGAAGCGAATCCCAATATGGGTGAAAACTTGTTGAAAAGACCAATCATTCAATCAATCAATCAATCAACGTGTACATACTTATTTCGAATAGCCAATACTGTCGTCCCGGATTTAAGTTGTATGTTTATGCTGACATAGATATGTAGATAAGCCAATAGTGTGTGTCCGGATTATAGTCGATTGTTTATGTTTTCATAGATATTTCGAACACCCAAATATCATCACAATGAATGTAGTCTATCATCGGAAAGAATCAATGTCAGACCCTGTGTTCGAACTTACGACCTCTGAAGTATAGCTCTTGATCGTATCAAATGAACTTTCGCGGCTCCAGCCATCGGAGATGTGTCCATTACATGCACATACTTACGTACAGGTATTGCAATGTGTCCAGTACTCTTGACTAGCGAAGATGTTCTACACACAGGTACCAGAATCTCAGCCTGTTACTAACAAAAGAAGATTTTGTTTTCGCATTTCAATAACTCTGACCTAAAAGATTTAATTGTATTAACTCTTTCAGCGCCAAAGGCAATATTGAGGTGTTTGCAAACAATACTGATTCAGGTGAGTCAGCGAGCTGTCTCACCTGAAATCAGCATTGTTTGCGTTTTGGTTATTAAAATAGTCCAAAACTTTAATAACATGAGAAATGGAAACGCCCGATTTTGAACATGGAAGAGTCTACTTCAGACAATTCGGCGCTGAAAGAGTTAAGGAAAAAAACCTGTTTTACTAAATATACCTTGTTGATGTGATGGTAAATATATTTTTTTTTTTTGTGTAAAATTAGGTAAAAGTAAAATGCGGGATTTCTTTTGTAACAGGCTACGATCCTTGTACCTGTGGTTCTAAAGTATGATGCAGTTGTAGTCTAGCAATGTGAACAGTGTTGGTAATGAACGAGAGAGTGAGTTGTGGTGAATGAAAGTCTGCGGTTGTTGAACTTGATCCTTTCCCACTTGAAGACGAATTTCGACGCATTTGCAGCAGACGACTTTTGAAAACAATGTGGCAAATGGAGAAATTGCTCCTGATTAGCAATTTCTCTATTTGCCGCAATGTTTTCAACTCTATTCAATAACTATATCATCATTTGTAGAGATTTTCCGTTCTTTTGCCTAGCTGTTTTCAAAGTCGTCTGCTGCAGATTTCCTGTATGAGGAAAAGGGTTAATTAAATATAGATATCCCTGTTATGAGGTGACAAACGTCAAGCGCACCGTTCTGTATATGACTGTGAAACTGAAGAATATGATTTAAACACGGACTCAAACTGCTCTAGTGAGTCTTTAAATACTATTTTCATGCGCGCTCTAGAATGACCAAAAATAGCTTTCCGCGAATGACTCGCAAACCGGCGGCCCTGAGACGACAGCGTACTGTCTGTATGTTGATTAGACGATCGAGTATACTACTGTTAACATTGTTGTTCCTGTGCAGGGGCGTAGCTCCCTTTAGGCACTGTGGCAGATGCGTCGATACACATCTGCGTAATGTATCGACCAGATCAGCCTGCGCTGTCCGCGCAGACTGATCCGGCCGACACATTCCGTCTAAGGGGGGATAGAGTAGTGATTCCGGAAACAGAAAATTCACAGGAGGCGAAAAGTGTATATCCGGGTACGCCTGTGGGGCATGCTTAGGCTGATCCGGGTCGATACTTTACGCAGAGTCCACAATGTTGATTTTCTCTCGAGACGGCCTACACATTGAGTATTGCCAAGCTACGCCCCTGCTTCAGGTGGTGAAACGTTCCATAGCTGTGCCAAGACAAAGAGCATGTTCTGCGGTAACGCTCCTGCTGGTCGCCGTAGTATTTTAGCGATACTTCCGGTTTGGTGGATTTCTACAGACAGCTACTACTTTTAAATGGGGGCGGTTAAACATTATGGTAATCGAAAAGCATTTAGAACGATACAAAATAATAAATTTCTTGTTATTATATAAACAAAACAAGTACGTGTTATGAAATTCTTCCAGAATCAATATCACTTAATTATATGATTTTATGAACAGTTATCCAATTTGAAACACTATGCAATCAATTTAACAGAATATAAAATACTCAAAATAGTGACAAAATTGACGCTGAATTACTGCCTAACGAAAGTTCTGTTGAGAATATACTCGGGTGAGGAATCCGCTGTGGTCGAGTGGTTAGCGTCGGGGATTTCAAAACCGGGTGTCCCGGGTTCGATCCCCAGTCGCAACACTACGGTCATGGTGGAGTGCCCTTGGGCAAGGCACATTTTCTAGCCTAGTACTGGTTTGTTTACCCAGGGATCATGAATAAGTGAACTGTCGCCGTGATATAACTGAAATATTATTGAAAGCGGCGTAAAACCCCAATAAATAAATAAATACTCGGGTGGGTGATATAGGTTCAACATGGTCCTCTTGTATATATATAGTACACATGCATGTGCCATTCAAACAAAGAATCGTGCTCGTATTACCTTGCGTATGTTGGCATTAAGTTTCATAATACGTCACCAAATCCTTTGTAGCTTTACATCGCCTCTTGCGAGTCGTATACATGCGTTTTAGGAGATAGGTCGCTTTGGAGTCCATGATAGAACCAAGAAGTCCCTTTCTCTCGAAATCATCCGTACCTGTCAAATGCGTGTACAAAGGGTAGACTATTAAAATTGGGCATAAACTAGCTTAAAATGCGCTATTTATCTCTCTATATACAACTACATGGACAATAGAGGTATATTTTATCGATTTTCAAGTTATATTCTGCTGACTGACAAATTTAATTTCGCTGCGTCTGCATATTGTTTTGTTTGTATGGTGTTTCGCGTCGTTTTCAATATGGTTTTAGTTATATCACGCTGTTTCCTGGATAAGTTGGCAATACTCCTTTGCCAATTGATCCATACAACAGCGAGGTCAGAATAATAACCATACAATCATGAGCACCAAGGATGGCAAGCAATTAAACCATTTTTAAAGAGTTTGGTATGATCAGGCAGTGGATCAGATCCGAATCAGGCACCGAGGCGGACGCCCTTACACTATACCACGGAGACGATCCGCGCCGCATCAGAAGGTTAGAGGTCTTAATACATAAAACTATCAGCTCATACCGAGTCAGTTGAGCCGTTGGATGCGCGCAGTCTTACCAGAGCCTTCACTCTCCGCCTACATTGCTTTCAGGGGCGTAGCTTGGCAATAATCAATGTGTAGGCAGGCCGTCTCGTGAGAAAATCAACATTGTGGACTCTGCGTAAAGTATCGACCGTGTAGGCCGTCTCGTGAGAAAATCACTCTGCGTAAAGTATCGACCCGGATCAGCCTAAGCATGCCACAAAGGCCTACCCGGATAAATACTTTTCGCCTCCTGTGGATTTTCTGTTTCAGGAATAACTACTCTATCTATCCCTCCTTAGACGGAATGTGTCTGCCGGATCAGTCTGCGCGGACAGCGCAGGCTGATCTGGTCGATACATTACGCAGATGTGCTCAGGTCGGAATCAATCTGACTAAAGTACACGATCTGACCAAATGCGTAGCGTTAATAGGAGATGATTTTAATGAGATTGGGTCGGAATGTTTTGCATGGTAAGTTAATTTTCCGCAAATGCCAGGTCGTTTTGTTTTGAATGGTCAGTTCATTTTCCGCAAATGCCAGGTCGTATTGTTTTGAATAGTTAGTTCATTTTCCGCAAATGGCAGGTCGTATTGTTTTGCAGGGTCAGTTCATTTTCCGCAAATACCAGGTCGTACTGATTTACATGTACAGTTCATTGATCACCAAGGTCAGGTAATACTGTTCTACATGGGAAGTTTATTTTCCGCCAAAGTCAAGTTGTACGGCTTTGCATGGTCAGTTCATTTTCCGCCAAAGTCAAGTTGAACTGTTTTGCATGGTCAGTTCATTTTCCACAAAGGTCAGGTCGTACTGTTATGCATGGTCAGTTCATTTGAGAATTTTAAATTCAATCATGAATGACATCGTATTATCCAGTGGAATGTGTATGGGAACCTCAACCCTTAACTATGACAGCGCCGAGTTTCCTGAAGTAGCCATGTTATAAACGAGCGACCCCATTTTGATTTCGTAAATGCTTAAAATGCTGATTTCAGATGAGACTGCTCATTACGTGCTGACTCACCTGAATCTGTATTGTTTGCAAAAAATCTCAATATTGTCATTGTGGCTTAAAGAGTTAAGAGTTGTTTTATTTGTTATTTTTGATATTTTTGATAGGCTGTCCCTTGCCGGTTAATTCAACGCTTACCCCGCTACACAGACTCTTACCTTGAATAAGTTATTATTATTATTTATGAGAATGGCAACGAATATTCGAATATTCGATCGTATGGTCGAATATTCGAATACTATATCATGATTCGAATATTCGATAAAAATCAGAAATATTTATAAAATATTTATATATTTAAATCAAATTGACGATACTTGAAATGTTTACCCATTGCTTTTTTGTTGTTAAAAACTGCAAGTAAAGGGTTACCGATGGTCAATGTTACGCTTATTGTATAAGGTGTCAATTCTGTAGATAATACGTCAAACTGATAATCCTTGCTTTGGACTATTAAACTGATCGAT
>JASEVX010001261.1:0-19263 GCA_031761405.1 Serripes groenlandicus | reverse complement strand
GCCTACGGATGGGCATTTGTTGGGTACTTTCCTTTGATGTTTCCTTGTTGGGTAGTACCCAACAAGGGTACGGTTTATTCCGTAATTATCACCCTTTTACGGAATAAATATCATTAATATGCTAATTAGATACCCATTAGAACATTGTAAAAAAAACACACTGATTAAAGTGTCTTATAAGGGCGGTGTGGTGGACAGACCAGAGACAAAACCTTCGAAGGTCAGTTTTCATACTACGAGGCTAGTTTCTCATAATAAAACCAAGGCTATTTTAAAACGTTCACGTTCTATGAAATTCTACACTTACTGTCTGTCGCTTTATAGTGAACGATTGGGGAATTAAATTCCGAAAATTAATTTTAGTGCTGAAACAGGAGTGAAAACATTGTGAGAAAAAGGTTACTAGTAATCGTTTCTCATTTACTCACATTGTTAAGTACGTCAACTGCTCTATAGACGCCAAATGCAATCTATATATACCTGCTAGCAGTTTACTAAGTACGCTCACTGCACAGATGTTTTCGAAGGCGTTCACTGACGACGATGTTTCCCACCTCTCGTAAACAATGGTGTTTGATGACTCTGTAGCAGACGTCTTTAAGAGGGCATTCTGGGAAATAAAAAAAGCCGAGCCACGTCACACAATAACCGACTTTCTAGACTATTAATTTTGATTGATTGTTTGGAGTTTTACGCCTTTATTAACAGTATTTCAGTTATATCACGGCTGCCAGTTACGTATTTACTGGCTCTGTCCTTTGCAGTGACCAGCGCAGATCCAGACTAGCAGATGTCACCATTGAGACTGATTTAGAACTTCCCCGTTCGTCATTTGGTCAAACAAGTATCCAGGAGGTGCGTGCGAATGGTAATGACATTTTCTTGACATGTAAGTTAAGAACTGGGCACTAGGACTAGACTGGAGGTACCGTGCGAATAGTAATGACATCTTCTTGACATGGAAGTTAAGAACTGGGCACTTGGACTAGACTGGAGGTACCGTGCGAATAGTAATGACATTTTCTTGACATGGAAGTTAAGAACTGGGCACTTGGACCAGACTGGAAACAGTCCATTCTTTTTTGGTAGAGTTGCGCGCATGCGCAAACGAGACCATTGTTACAGGTTGAATTTTGAAGTCACGTGATGTAAATGCCCCAGAACACATACAAAAATAGAGCAAACAAATCAGACTGAATTACGAATGCAAACATAAGCAAAAGTAGAATAAGTAAAATAAATTCGCTTATTCTAGGTATCCAAATAAAATTACAAAGTCTCTTAATGTGTAAATAATTGTGTAAATATCATATTTAAGTGTACACAATTATTTAGATATCATTACGCCAATATAGCACTGCATCGCGCAATTACCCTTTGTAAATTGTACCCCTTTCTTCCCTCTCGGCAGAGATGTAAACATCCACTCGCCCGCTAGCATAAGCGAGTGACAAAATCAAATCTGTTTCACAATTATGACAGGGATTTTTTTTAAATATATGAATAAATAGTGTTTTAGGAGTATTTTGCGATAGCTGCTAGCACTCGCCGAAAGTCAATGATTAACGATGACTTTTGCATTTTGGATAGGTGCTTTCGACAAGGTCTGCGTCTAAATTCCCGACTTCTATGAAAGAGATTTCATCAAATCATTTGAGCGCTTTAAATTACGACGATTGCGAGTCAATGTTCTAAACACTTGTTTATAAGCGTTTAGAATACTTTGATTATAATAGGCAGAACGAATAAGGAACGAATAAATCTTGCAAGAAATCGATCATTTCTTTCGGCCAAAATCAGGTAAATGACCAGCGGATATTGGTTATTACAACATAACTGATTCATCTTTTTATTCTAAATTTGTATTACACATGTACGTACAGTTCAACATTTGATTTTGACAGTTTTGACGCGATTATTTCGTGCATAGAACTGATTACTATCAACAGATGACTGAGTTGGTGATGGAAAGAACATTAAAAAGTTAAGTTAAGCTAAAACATGCACAGGCAGGCGAGTGTTTCATTAAGATAAGTGCAACACTCAATTCCCAATCCTGCTTGCCCTTTAACAAATTACGAACCCACCCCACAAATGCAGACGAATTTTAAAACAATCTGAGCAAAGATACAGAAAATCACATTTATTGGAAGTGTAATCATTGAATATAATTGAAAACATTGTTGCAAAAGGAGAAATTGCATGTTATGAGCAATTTCTTCTTCTGCATCAATGTTTTCAAAAGTCGTCGGCTGCAAATACGTATGCAAGTGGGAAAGGTTTAAATAAGAAACACTTTTTCAAATGATAGTCAGTTGGCTATTCTAGTATATAATGTCCGTCTTAAATAATAATGACAAAACTTTCAAAAAACAAGAAAAATATTTTTTACAATTTAATTGAAAATATATTTAATCAAAGTCGGGAAAGTATAGTTGTTCCTTTACGTGCTTTTTTTATGAGAGTTCAAATCACAGGAAAAACTTATGGGACAGATCTAGAGTAACACATTGACACAATTTCAGATTTAGGCTTTATTTCTGTCAAACTGCTGAAGAACACAACACTGAGACACACATTTTGATTAGAAGTTTATTAAAAAAAAACGAATAATTTTATTTATGATAAACAACATTACAATGATGGTGTAGACAATACATCAACAAAGCGTTTTTCAAATTTGTACATTCATTGCACAGACCAAATCTTAGCAAGTTTAAAATATGGACCTCTCAGCACATTGTTTTTCTCAATCAACTCATTTCTTCTTGGCAGGATATTACTGCTAAAATTGATGAAATTTTATTTTTAAATATGACCTAAGAAAACCTTCCCTCAGCATTTTGAAAACACCCTCAGAAGTCACCAGAATGCACCATTTTTTTAAACATCAAGTCAAGGGTAAAATATGATAACTTAAGTGAAAGTTTCAGTTGTTTCATTGGAGCGTCACAGGGGGACTGTATGTCACCATTTATTTTTGCAATGTATGTAAATGAATTAGAGGACTACATGTCTCTAAATAAATTTGACGGCGTGGATATGGGCACGCTGAAATTGTATTTACTACTATTCGCGGACGATATAGTTTCATTTGCAGAAAGCAAGTGCAGTTTACAAAATGGTCTTGAAATACGTTTTAGTTATTGCGAAAAAATGAAATTATCAGTAAAGGTAAAGAAAACAAACGTCATGATATTTAGAATCAAAGCGCTGAAAGCTCTAATGGTATAGGGGCATATGTAAGTTGAAAATATATGGCATAGCTACTATCGACAAACATTGTTGAAACAAGAAACAATGACCTTTAAAACAAACCAAACCAAACATGTGTGAAGCAACCCATACTGCCTGCCAATAACATATACCTTATTTATCAAAGTTTGACCCTTTTCTTGTATAAACAAAATAAATCAGGAAGGACAACAGATTGACAAAATACCGAACAGCGACCCTTAATTAAAATATTTCCAGTTCAGAAATCACTAAAGATCCACAGTGTATATTGTAATCATGCTGATAAATAAAAGACAATCGAAAGCATGCTAGAGTTATGTTTCTTTTTGAACTGCACATCTGTAGCTCTGCGTTCCCAATACACCAAGTCTTAAATTGATACATTGGACATCTATTGAGACAATAACCGAAGAAATGAAAACATGAGTTTACACCTAAAAAACCAGATCAGATTTGTGTTCAAAATATTGTATCGATCTCCTAATCCCAATGTATACGTGTGACGACTATGAAATGGATCCGCAAAACAGAACAAAGTTTTGACCAAGTAATGCAAACCGTAACGGACAGACGGACGGATGGATGAACACAGAGACGGACAGACAGTCAGTTGCTCCGGATAAAGTACACAGCTTGGGGAAGCATTCATTAACGAACAAGGGTTTTGATTGATTGGGGTTCAACGCCGTTTTTAACAATTTATTAGTTATATCACGGCGGCCAGTTCACCTACTCATGCATTTCCTGTTTTTTTTTCACACCAGTACTCCACACAACAATCTTCCCAAGCAACTGGCTGCTTTTCCACATAGACTTAGCCCATTGGTGGAAGACGAATGACGTATGTCGCATTGACTTTTGTCAATCGTCGGAAAGAAAGTTGGCCGAGCCGGGATTCGAACTCACAACCCCTGGCTTGACAGCCCGCGTCGCTACCGACTTAGCTACCGGGGCTCAGCTAACGAACAAGGGCATTTCACGCCGGGGACGCATGTGTTGCATGCGAAAGTCATATAATAAGTGAGAACATGGAAAGACAAAAATATACAGACTCCAAACGCAGCATGCTAAAGTTATGGTAATGGTGCACTGCAAATATGTAGGTCATACGTTACCTACAAACCAAGTTTGAAATGGATACAATGGAAATTAATTGAGACAATCGCTGAACTAAATAAAGAAAAATGGAGATAACTAAAATAAACAGACCAGAGTTATGTACCTAGTACTTTGCCGTTCTCCTGATCACACGGTATAAGTGTGACCACTTTGAAATAAATCTGCCATACAGTAACAACGTGCTGACCAATACATGCAATCCATGACGTACGGACGAATGCACATTCAGGCAGACAGCCGGTCGGACGCCGGATTATACCTCCAAGCTTTACAGACAGAGACAACTCATAAAGTATTGATTACAGAAGACTGGTTCGATGCGTCTCCGAAATAGGACTGTACAAGGTTAATTTACAAACAAAAACATTTAGACTACATTTCTAGTTTATATGTCAACAGATACATCTAGGACTATATTACACGTTGACGGACGTTGAGTCTTCAATTAACGCAAATGCATATACATTATAAATGTTGTCCTTGCGGTTATAACTCGTGTGTATGTTGACATTTTCGGCCAAATTTCTTTCCGACGTTTGATAAAAGTCAATGCGACATGCGTCATTCGTCTTTCACCAATGGGCTAAGCCTATGTGGATGAGCAGCCAGTTGCTTGGGAAGATTGTTGTGTGGAGTACTGGTGTGAGAAAACCAGGAAATACATTTGTAGGTGAACTGGCCGCCGTGGTATTACTGAGGAAATGTTGAAAAACGATGTTAACCCCTATCAATCAATGTTGAAATTAAATTATCTCTAATTTGTAGATTTAATTTCTATTTCCTATTTTGAATAGTGATGAAAACATTGTGGAAAAAGACAAACTCGCTGATTATCATTCATCTGTTAAGGTGAATCAAATGTGTCTAAAAGGGGCAACGGTTAAAATAATAACTGTAGACACATGTTTTCGTTATCTAGGTTATAGAAAAAAATAGATTAATGTTCCAAAGCATTGTTTGGAAAGGAGGAATTGCTCATTGTCAGCAATTGCTCCGTTTGCAAATACACTTTCAACATTCGTATGTAACTAAGTAGCTATAACGAAACGGTTCAACCCTTTCCCGCTTACAGTCGCTTGTTGACGCATGTGCAGCAGACGGCTGCAGAATTGTTTATCGTGATCCATTTCCTCTATTTCCACAAAGGTTTCAACTATATACTTTTCCCTTTGATGTAAGGCAAACTTGCTCGTTATCATTCATCTCATGTTATTCAAAATGTGTCGAGTAAAAGAATGTCCATAGTAAAACGTTCATATATGAAAATAATTAATTAAAACGTGTATGAAAGCATTGTGTGAAAAGGAGGAATTGCTCATTGTCAGCAATAGCTCTATTTCCAACAATATTTTCAATATTCGAACTGTTATAGTATCACGGAAAGAGTTCAGCTTCCATGGGGAAGATGTAACCATTTTCCGCTTACAGACGCCTACAGACGCATGTGCAGTAGACGACAATCGAAAACATTGTGACAAAGGGAGAAGTTGCTTATCGTAGGCAATTTCTACTTTTGCCACGATGGTTTCAACTCCTTTCAATAATTGTATTTACAGTGATTTGCACATTTCTCTATATAAGTCGACTGTTGTTAACTAATGGGGTCAAAGCACGGTCGACATTACCTAACACCACTGACATTGAGGTCAATCATAGTTCAGAGTGTGTTTCACGCGTTGGCACTATTTTGTCTCATTAATTAATGCAAGCGGAGGATTTTTTGTGATTCGGTCGAACCAATGAAATCGTTGAAAAGGCAGATTATAACCAATCAAAACTCGATTTTGGCGTATGTATACACATGTGGACTGTGGTTGCAGCCTTAATCCGACTTTTCGAAAGCAGCCTGAGTATGGTATAGTGGCGAAACGCCCCTATCCCAAAAACTGGAAAAATATCGAAAAAAGTAGTTTTTAAATACAACGGTAATCCATTAGAAATAGTGAAACAATTTACATATTTAGGCATATCATAAGCTTATACTACCAATACTTAATTACGGGGTCAAGGTATGGGGCTTCAGTGAGGCTATAACACGCAGAAAAGCTGCATACTAGATTTTGTAAGCAACTACTACACGTCAAAAGTCAGACTCCTAATACTTTTATATACGGCGAATTGGAAGTGACAACGCCTTTCTTTGATAATTAAATACTGGTTAAAAGTTACGAGACGAAACAGACGAACGCAAATACATAAAGGCTATATACAAACAAATGTTAAATGATATAAATGAAAATAAAGAAAATTGGGCATCAACGGTTAAATATATATTAAATAATTTTGGTTTTAGTTATGTATGGATGAACCAAGGTGTCGAAAACATTAACGCTTTTATAAAAATATTTAAACAAAGGGTAAAAGATATTTTTATCCAAAACTGGGATGCCGATCTAAGTCAAACCTCTAAAGCTAAAACATATATTCCAAATTATGTAACACAACAGAAGACGAATTTATCTTTTATGGACATTTTTCAGGTTTTTGTTAAAATGTTTTCAAAGTCCTCTGCTGCAGATTTGTTTTATGGGGGAAAGGGTTAAACAATGATCTAAGACAAATCTATATAAGAAAATATTATTGGTCTAGACCAAACATTCCTAAAATTATCAAACTCTTAACAAGCAATAACCAGAAAACATTATCCAAATAATGCATCTATATAAAAGTTTCGAGAATGAAGTCACTTGTATAATTATCTCATTTAAAATGTATGTATTTTATTGTTGTTAACTATTTTTCAAAATGTAAAAACTAAATATGTATTACTATATATGTGTGTGAAATGTTTATCAAAGTTTATTCCCATTTTCAAGATTTTCTTTTTAGTCCTGTTCTTCTACGATATAGGGATAATGATTTTAAAACATTCCGAACCGAATGATATTTTCGAAGTATGGGTCAATTACCTTTCACTAGACCAACAAGAAATGATGATCTTGGAAATATTTCATTCTGGCCTGATGCATCATTTCTTGTCTGCCATGGTGGGGATTTATTTAAAATAAATATTCATATATGCACTTCTGTATCTCTTCTTAAACGATCGCAATTATACCGTCAGTACTGTCAGTACTTTGATTAGAAATATTTCATAGATACAAATACTGACTTTCTCAGTATAAAGCCGAGAACCGGTAGCTCAGTCGGTAGCGACTCGGGATTTCAATCCAGGGGTTGTGCGTTCGAACCCAAACTTAGCCAACATTCTTTCTGACGTTTGAACTTGGGCAATGCACATTTTCTAGCCTAGTACTGGTTTGTTTACCCAGGGATCATGAATAATTAAATTTAATTGCGCGCTAAATGACCTTAGCTGTCGATGCGCCATAAAACAATATACATTCATTCATTCATTCATTCTGACGTTTGAGAAAAAGTCAATTCAACAATCGTCACTCGTCTTCCAACAATGGCTTAAACAGTATATGTGGAAAAGTAGTCAGATGCTTAGATAGAATGTTGTTTTGAGTACTGGTGTGAGAAAGTGTGATAAATTAAATCAAATAGAAATAGAAATAGAAATATATACCAGGAACTTCTTTATGTTTTGCATTATCAAGAAAATCAACAGAAAACATAGAAAATGACAACGACAACATCGCCTTGACAACCTTGAGGGAATGTCCGGTGTTTGTTCTCGAGCGCTAATCATTCGGCCACCCCACCTTGACAATCTTGAGGGAATGTCCGGTCTTTGTTATCGAGCGCCAATCATTCGGCCACCTCACATGTCTTAAAATGTGTATACTTGTGAGCTCTTGCATTCAGGTGAGCGATATAGTGCCAACAAGGTCCTTCTGTTTTTAAATTGGCAGTTTGATAAATAATTTAATAATTGTTATTTCCTTTCACATATCCCCTACTTGTCCAACCTTCCAGCAGCCCCTATGCCGTCATCACTGCAGTGCTTTGATTTAATAACACCCACCGCTGCCACCATTTGTAACGTGTACCGGCGTTAAGCCATCGCGGGTCACCCATCCAGGCACTAACCGCGATGAACGTTGCTTAACTTTACACAAAGGTCAACCACTCTACCAACGTCGCTATGAAGCCTGCTTCCTCAGCAAGGTTGTAGAAGTCATATGTATACATAAAGCTATACCCCTTTCCTGTTACATTAAGAAAATGGGAATGTTTTCATAAATGCGAAGTTATTAGGCTTAATTTTGCGATTTGAAGAATATATTAAGGGAAAAAAAGGACTCGCATGCGCAGACAAATGTTTACAATAATTCCGGGAGATCGAGGTCAACACGTTGGGAAAAGGTATTTTTGTTTTCGTTTTACGTATTTAACTAAAACACTATTGTTATCATATATTTAAAAGCGGGTTAATGAAACAGTATTTCTTAAGCCATACAAAGCTTATTCCCGCGCCTATTGCTGCATCTTGCAGTAACTCTTGTTGATTGTATACGTTGTTTGAAATCTATCCGTCGATTTTTTAAACGACGATATAGTCCGAGTGCACTTTGAAAACGTGACAACACGTGCAAGAAAGTCTTGACTATCGTGCACGTTTTAATTAATTTGCTTTAAAGGTTTTAGTATCTATTCAGCTATATCACGGCGGCCAGTCCACCATGTAGTTCTTGGCTATATCACACCAGTACTCCATATAGTTCTTGGCTATATCACACCAGTACTCCATGTAGTTCTTGGCTATATCACACCAGTACTCCATGTAGTTCTTGGCTATATCACACCAGTACTCCATGTAGTTCTTGGCTATATCACACCAGTACTCCATGTAGTTCTTGGCTATATCACACCAGTACTCCATGTAGTTCTTGGCTATGTCACACCAGTCCACCATGTAGTTCTTGGCTATATCACACCAGTACTCCATGTAGTTCTTGGCTATATCACACCAGTACTCCATGTAGTTATTGGCTATATCACACCAGTACTTCATGTAGTTCTTGGCTATATCACACCAGTACTCAATGTAGTTCTTGGCTATATAACACCAGTCCACCATGTAGTTCTTGGCTATATCACACCAGTACTCCATGTAGTTCTTGGCTATATCACACCAGTCCACCATGTAGTTCTTGGCTATATCACACCAGTACTTCATACAACATTTTTTCCAGGTAACTTGCTACTTTCGACCAAGGAAAATCTTAGCCTTTTGATGGAAGACGATTGACTCTACTAGTAACCATGCTTTTAATCAATCATCCGAACAAACAAACGGACGAAATGGGATTCGAAATCGCGCCCTCGGCGTTACTGACTGAGCTATCGCGACTCATCGTGTAATGAACCGGTTTGCTGTCGGATTCGAGACGTCGCTATTGATACTGTGCAATTTAAGAACCAGTAGCATAGAACCAGTCTACGTTTGTAAAACTCGTGAGATTCATCATCATTTCATCAATTTAATTATTGTCTATATTTTATATAGGCCACCGAACTGTTCAAATTAATACCAAACACAGTCAAACTTGTATTAGTGGAAACCTCCTTGTATTTAGCAGCCACATGAACTTCACATTTGTAATCATTATCATCATTATTATCATCATTATTATTGTCGTTATTGTCGTTGTCTTCCCATTCACATTGTTCGTCATTAAGGTGGAATCATACCTTTGAAATAACGTCGTTTCTGACGTCAAAAAGTACGTTTTTGCGACAATGACAGTGTTGTTAAAGAAATCACCATTACATCCTCATTTCAATTTGGATTCGGATAAAATGAACTTTAAACTGAGGAAAATACAATAACCTGTGTGATAATATAAATTTCATACATCTGTCATGACAATTAACGTAACATAAGGCGACTTAAAATAAAAATTTCGCTAGAATATTTTAACAGTAATTTGATTATGTTTAATTTATTTAAAATTCGCCCGAGAGATTTTTTTTAAAATAAAATATAACATAAAACACCTATTCATCTACCATTTGCCAAACTTTTAAGCAAATCTATCGTGTCGATTTTTAATAAATCACAATGCTGTTAAACATCTTGTGTCGTATCTTGAGACGCATCCAGGTTAATTAAAATAAATACTTATAGTTTCCTTATAATTATCTATTTTATTCTAAATTTAAACTATCCCCTAAAGAATAATTGTAGGTAGTATATATGTGTTTCTATTTAAAGAATTAAAGTTATTTATGATCGTAAATAATTTAGCAAAAAACAACAAAATAATATTTGGATTTGTCATATGTATAAATTGACTCATTAACTTTCCTGTTTAACTGTTATTCTATATATGAAATATAATTATCACAAATATTATATGTCACCCTTGGTTTTTTGTATCGTATTTGAGATAACAGTATACAAATGGGGATCTCGATATGCAATTTTGAGAATTTCGAAGTCTATACCTGTCATGCAAAGCTTTCTTGGTATTCTATCCGTGATAATGTTGTTGTCGTTTGCGGCAAGTTTTTGATTAAATTGCAATTTGTGTTTACACAGCTGCGCAGTTATGTATGATTAAAGGAATGACCATTATTATCTCATTTTATATTAACATCGATTTGAAGCGAATAATATAAACTCCGTCATGATATATAGTTCACAATTTTTCCTTAATTTCTTTTAAAGCAAAACTTGGTTTATTTAACGAACTCGCTGACTAATAATACAGTTATTACCTTACGTCTAATTTACTAACAAACAAATGCCCTAGATATTTCTTTTAAAAGAAATCATTATAATTCAGAACACCATTTCTTCTCCAATTTAATCAAATTTGTTGGAAATATATCGGGCGGACTTTTAGTAAAACGCTATGCCGTAATACTGCTGACGTGCGCCGGTACGGGCATTGTGGAACTGAAAATGAAACACAGCCACCCTCTTCTATCTTTCTTTTTTTACTCCATATGTCCCCGTTATTTTAAAACTACCGGTACTTCGTTTTGTCTTGAGAATTGTTTTTTACCCTTAACCCAAATTTCAAGACAAACTATCGGATTGATTTTAAGTAAGTCACAATGCCATAACACCGTAGAAGATCACACTGTTGGTCACATGTTCGTACCTAATTACTTGTGTTGCCGACACACTTCCAATTATAAAACAAAATGTATTATTACCCGACTATAAACTGTCTACAATTTCTAGACACCTGTGCAATGACATCGAAGACTCACTACATAGTGCAGACAACGATGTGATAGCACTCCACGGGATATGTATGTAGACAATAATTGTGAGTTATTTATTCAAACTATACAGGGAATTATTTTTATGAAAAATCGGGAGTTCATTTTAATAACCCTGGGTACGTTTCAATTTAAATTCCGCAGTGTACGGTTTGTCGCGTGACAGAGCTTTTACGTCATTGCGATTTACTAAAGATCTGCACGATACATTTTCTTGAAAGTTTGGTAAATGGTAGACATAAGGTTGTTCTAAATTATATAAGTTTTTAAACAAAATCTCTCGGGCGAATTTTTAATAAATTTGAAATAACCGAATTACTGTTGAAATATTTTAGCGAAAGTTTCATTTTTACTACCCTTATGTTACGTTAATTGTCTTGGCAGTTGTATGGAAATTACATCACTATGTAGGCAATTTTATTCTCTTCGGTTTGGTGTTAACTCTTTCCAAATAGCACTTCAAACGAGAAAGTCATGGTGATTTCTTTAACAACACTGTCATTGTCGCAAAAACGTACGTTTTGACGTCAAAACGTCGTTATTTCAAAGGTATGATTCCACCTTAACATCATTTTAATTGTCGTCATAATGATAATCTCACTCATTCATCGTCATTAACATCATTTTAATTGTCGTTATAATGATAATCTCATTCATCGTCATTAACATCATTTTAATTGTCGTTATAATGATAATCTCATTCATCGTCATTAACATCATTTTAATTGTCGTTATAATGATAATCTCATTCATCGTCATTAACATCATTTTAATTGTCGTTATAATGATAATCTCACTCATTCATCGTCATTAACATCATTTTAATTGTCGTCATTATGATAATCTCATTCATCGTCATTAACATCATTTTAATTGTCGTCATTATGATAATCTCATTCATCGTCATTAACATCATTTTAATTGTCGTCGTAGTGATAATCTCATTCATCGTCATTAACATCATTTTAATTGTCGTCGTAATGATAATCTCATTCATCGTCATTAACATCATTTTGATTATCATCGCCACCACAAGAAATTCACAAACGTTTAACAGTTAAGCCGTCCCGAGACAAAACCAACAGTATGGCCTCTGCGTAATATATCGACCCAGATCAATCAGCCTGCGCAGTCCGCGCAGGCTAATCCGGGCCGACACATTCCGTCTCAGAGGTATAGAGTAATGATCCCTTATACAGAAAATCCACAGGAGGCGAAAAGTGTCTGTCCGGTTAAGCATGCGCGGACTGCGCAGGCTGATCTGGTTAGATACTTTACGCAGAGTCCAAAATGTTGGTTTTCTCGAGGGACGGCTCAGTTCAATTATTTGAAAGGTAAAACCGTGCGGTGACACAGCACGCGCAATTTTCGGAATCTCGTTATCTAACGAACAGAATGCGACCATAGCGATTCACATTCTCAGAGAAATATTTGGAAATATACAAGAAGTTATCGACCATCATCAAAGTAAACTAATACCACACACTGTTTAACCCATTCCCTTATACGACAATTCTGCAGCAGACGACTTTGAATAGATTTTGTCAAAAAATTGAAAACCTCTATAATTGAATGGATAACCTATGACTAAAAGTAGAAAACATTGTGGCAAAAGGAGAAATTGCTCGTTTTGAGCAATTTCTTCTTTTGTCACGATGTTTTCAAAAAACCGTCTGCTGCAGAGGCGTCAGAAAGCGACTATATGAGGGAAAGGATTAAGGAAGTTTCTGGATGATAAGTAAGACATACATCTTCGATGTCTTGCAATATTACACCAAGGAGTCAACCAAGTCGTATTTGTGTCAATAAAAAATACGAAATTGCCCCCAATATGTGCTGCTTCAGCTTGATATACAAAACGGAGTTTCAAATAAATAGACAACTTTCAAATTAACTGAGAGCTTAACAGCCTGTGTGATGGATCGTGAAAGATCTAAAAAAAAAAAAGGTAAACAGCCTGTAACGAATAGTCATGAGGTTAAAAGAAGTTACAAGACGACACAATTCGCTCGTAACTCCAAAGAAAGCTATTCATAGTCAACCGGAAGCTACCTCTGGTGAGGCATTGATGGCAAATATAAATAGTGGAAAGAGATACTACAACCTGCGTAGGTATTGTAAAAAATAAACCTTGGAGGAGCGACGAATGTCCTCATTACAGGACAATTGCAGTGTGTGTGTATACCACGTGACTTTCACGTCACAAATGCTACGGTGGACAGAATTTTTTTTCTTCGGTTTAGAAGTAAAAACAAAGGTAACTTTTAAGCTCACCAGAGCACGTAGTGCTCAAGGTGAGTTATTGTGATCGCCTTTTGTCCGTCGTCCGTCGTCCGTCGTTCGTCGTTCGTCGTTCGTCGTCAACATTTGCTTGTTAATTCACTAGAGGCAACATTTTGCATCCAATCTTTATAAAAGTTTATCAGAACATATATCTCGATCAACTCTAGGCCAAGTTCGAAACTGGGTCATGTGGGGTCAAAATCTAGGTCACTAGGTCAAATTTAAGGAAAATCTTGTTAACACTCCTGAAGCCGCATTTTTGGCTTGAGCATGTTGAAACTTTGTCAGAATGTTTGTCTTAGTGATATCTAGGCCAAGTTCGAATATAGGTAATGTCGGGTCAAAAACTAGGTCACTGGGCCAAATTGAAGGAAAATCTTGTTAACACTCTGGAAGCCACATTTTAAACTTGACCATGTTGAAACTTTGTCGGAAAGTTTGTCTTGATGATATCTAGGCGAAGTTCGAATATGGGTCATGTCCGGTCAAAAAGTAGGTCACTAGGCCAAATTGAAGGAAAATCTTGTTAACACTCTGGAAGCCACATTTTAAACTTGAGCATGTTGAAACTTTATTAGAAAGTTTGTCTTTTGATATCTAGGCCAAGTTCGAATATGGGTCATGTCGGGTCAAAAACTAGGTCACTAGGCCAAATTTAAGGAAAATCTCGTTAACACTCTTGAAGCCGCATTTTAAACTTGAGCATGTTGAAACTTTATCAGAAAGTTTGTCCTGATGATATCTAGGCCAAGTTCGAATATGGGTCATGTCATGTCAAAAACTAGGTCACTAGACCAAATGTAAGGGAAATCTTGTTAACACTCTGGAAGCCACATGTTTGGCTTGAGCATGAGAGAGTTATGTCTTAAATAGCCCATTCTAAGGTGAGCGATTCCAGGGCCTCATGGCCCTCTTGTTTATTTCTTTATCATTTGTAATGAAACATGGCGCAGTCTACGCCGCTTACAGAGCCCTATGTCCGGTTAGTTTGATTAGTGGTTTAGTTTCTTCAAACACTTCGATGAACCTTTTCTCAAAAAATATTAATATCGCCGACAGCCGGAGCATTATCAAAACTGGATTTTGAGAACAGGTTCTTCGAAGTGTTTGGAAAAACTAGACCACCAATCAATCTCCAGTAACACAACGGAGATAGGACATTGTAAGCGGCGTAGACTGCGCCATGGTTCATTAAAAAGGGTGAAGAAATAAAAAAGTTACCATTGTATTTACATTCTTACCAAGAGCAATTATTGCTGTCTGACCATGCCAATATGACGTCAAAAGTCACGTGGTATATACACACTGAATTGGAGAACGTAAATATCGAAGCCAGGACATTTGCTACAAATTCCTTAAAGGCGGACATGTTGCTAATGTCTGTAAAGCGTAGATTATAGAGTCAACTAAAAAGTCGGTGGAAGTTACGTTTATGACGTATGACCAAGCTACAAATTCAGAACCCGCTCATGACTGAACTCGAACCCGGGACATTTGGTACGAGAGGCCGACGCTCTGCATTACTGTTTTCCAAATCAGGATATTTCAAAGTCGTCTGCTGTAGATTTCATGAATGTGGGAAAGGGTTTAAATGAATCCAAGGTGGCTTATTCCTTTTACATCGATTTCGCAACAAGCTTTCAGCTTATATTAATCACGCTCGATGTCTATTCGCGCCGTTTGTATAGATAAATCCCAAAAGTCAGAACCCGCTCATCACGGGACTTGAACCCGGAACCTTTTGTACGAGAGGCCGACGCTCTACCTCTGCATCACTGTTTTCCAAATCAGGATATTTCAAAGTCGTTTGCTGTAGATTTCTTGAATGTGGAAAAGGATTAAATGAATCCAAGTTGGCCGAATATGTAGGATTGCCGTACGTAAGTAAGTCTATTCAAATAGATGAGTTCTAAAAGTAGACTCACTGCACTCCTACATGACCGGTGGTGCGCGGCGCTATTTCTCAAAGAACGCAATAACAATAACAAATATCAAATGGTATCGATTGGTTATATCCGCTGTTTGATTCTAGCTGACGATGTCGGTTTAAGTTTTTTGAACCGCCTACAGGGACCAAGTGCACATTTGAAAAACGTGACATTTTAAACACGTGCAAGAGTTGATTGGTTTTAATTTAACGCTATTGTCCAAAGTGTTTCAGTTAAATAACGGCAGCTAGTTCAACGAACCATGTAGTTCCTCGCTTTCTCACACCAAAACTCGACCCAACATTCTTCCAGGGCAACTTGCTACGTTTCCATATAGACTATGTAAGCCCATTGGTGAAAGGGAAAGACGACGGAGGCTAGTCATTGGCCGAGCCATGGGGTTCAAAATCACGACCCCTAGATGCACAACCCTCGCTGTACCTGACTGAGCTATCGTTGCGAATGTCTAATGGATTGGTATACTGTCGGATTCTAGACCTTGGTATCGATCATTTTTAATTTTGTACCGACGACATAGAACCAGTCTCAAATTGTTAAGCACGTGACAGGATAACACGACGTGTTAGAAAGTCATGAAGACTGTTAAAGCATTATCTTCAAATGAGCCCGTTCATTGGGATAGGTATACACATTGACTTTTATGAACTGCATACATCCAGATCAGCATGTGCATCAGTACAGTCTTATCTTAATAAACACTGTTCACATATATGTCACAAAAGCTTGATTGAAATTTATGTCAACTTGTGCAGATGCTGACAAGACAGAGCAGGTGGACAAGATGATATGAACCTACACTGTTCAACAATGGCAACTTGTACCTTTTCTCATGAACTGGTTCGTATGATCTTTACGTGTCCTTTCACGAATACGAGAGACGAAATGTCACGATCAGCTATTTATTTCTATATTTAGACCGAATTAGCGGGCTGCTTTGTTGAGATCAGTGAAGACTCAGATCAACCGCCGCTTCCGCGCAATTTGATCTTCGTCTACACTGTTTTCTCCAATTAGTCCCAGAATGTTCCAGGAAACCTCTGACAACCATGCGGCTTGTTGTATCAGACGATGCCAGAATGTTCCTAGAAACCTCTTACAATCATGAAGCCTGTTGTATCAGATGATGCCAGAATGTTCTAAGAGAAACTTTTGACAACCATGAGGCTTTGTTGTATCAGATGATGCCAGAATGTTCCAA
Source organism: Serripes groenlandicus (assembly GCA_031761405.1). NCBI lineage: Eukaryota > Metazoa > Mollusca > Bivalvia > Cardiida > Cardiidae > Serripes > Serripes groenlandicus. The sequence continues at coordinate 2,334 of JASEVX010001261.1, read as the reverse complement.
GAAACCTTTGACAACCATAAAGTTTTGTTGTATCAGATGATGCCTGAATGTTCCAAGAAACCTTTGACAACCATGAGTTTTTGTTGTATCAGATGATGCCTGAATGTTCCAAGAAACCTCTGACAACCATGAGGCTTTGTTGTAGCAGATGATGCCAGAATGTTCCAAGAAACCTTTGACAACCATAAAGCTTTGTTGTATCAGATGGTGCCAGAATGTTCCAAAAAACCTTTGACAACCATGAGTCTTTGTTGTATCAGATGATGCCTGAATGTTACAAGAAACCTCTGACAACCATGAGGCTTTGTTGTATCAGATGATGCCAGAATGTTCCAAGAAACCTCTGACAACCATGAGGCTTTGTTGTATCAGATGATGCCTGAATGTTACAAGAAACCTCTGACAACCATGAGGCTTTGTTGTATCAGATGATTCCAGAATGTTCCAAGAAATCTTTATCAACCATGAGGCTTTATTGTATCAGATGATGCCAGAATGTTCCAAGAAACCTTTGACAGCCATAAAGTTTTGTTGTATCAGATGATGCCTGAATGTTCCAAGAAACCTTTGACAACCATGCGGCTTGGTGTATCAGATGATGCCAGAATGTTCCAAGAAACCTTTGACAACCATAAAGTTTTGTTGTATCAGATGATGCCAGAATGTTCCAAGAAACCTTTGACAACCATCAAACCTTTGACAACCACGAGGCTCTGTTGTATCAGATGGTGCCCGAACGCGTAGGCAGATATTTGTACATTCAATTCATCAATAACAAGGCCCTAAGGTCGGTTTTTCCTGGAGCATGGTTTTAACCCAATCCCACACGCTGACGCGTGTTCACGCATCGTCAGCAGACGACTACTATCACCATTGTGGCAAATGGAGACATTACTTACAATGAACAATTTTCCTTTTACCAAAACATGTTCGACTCTTTTCAATGACAATAATTATTTTCATAGACAATTTCCACAAATTACCTAATCTATTTTTAGAGGACCAGATAAGTAGGAGTAGACTTCTCTTTTCCCGCCTATATTTCCCTTATAACTCAACCAAACGCTATAATGTTGGTACTGAAAAGAATCATCTTCTTTTGAGTTCTCACAACATAGGGTTTGCGTGTCAAATACGGGTTTTTTAACATAATTTGAAATACTCGTGTAATCTAGAGTTCTGAGTATTCAAAGTCGTCTGCTTCAGACATACTATGAATTGGAAAGGGAATTGTATCGTAAAATAACAAGATCTCACAGATATTGTTTTTTGTTTTCTGACCTTCAAATGACGTAAACGACAACTACAAAGGCTGCACTTTATGAACATTGATCGAGCTCCTGTAGATCAGTCGTTAGCGACGCGGTCTGTCAATCCAGGGATTGTAAGTTCGCATCCCAACTCGGCTAACATTCTTTCCGCAGTTTGACAATCGCCAATGCGACACTCGCCATTCTTATTCCATCATTGGGGCTAACAGTACATCTGGGAAAGCAGCCAGTTGCTTGGAAAAACTGTTGTGTAGAGTACTGGTATGAGAAAGCCAGGAATCACATGGATAGGTGAACTGACTGTCGTGATGTGACTGTAAAGGTGTTTAAAAAATTAAGAATGAGCAATTTCTCCTTTTGTCACAATGTTTTCAACTTTCGAGTCATGAATGACCTATAAGCAATAATCCAATATAACACATACGTGTACGAGGATGAACTAACCATAGATATTTTAACAACGAGTATATTAAATATTTACTTCGTCGATTTGTATGGTACAACACAATATCAATATAAGCATAAATCATGGTCAATGGAAGTATTATTTTCTATAAATAAAAGATTGAACTCTGACACCAGATCAATAAATACATGAATGTTTTTGAAGATAAATCGGTAATAATATATCCAAGTAAATCATGTGTAATCTAAAAATATCCAAGTATATTACATGTATGTGTAAATGAAAAAAATATCCAAGTATATTATGTGTAGTTGAAACAATATCCAAAATATTATCAGAGGCGAAAAATCGCTTTATCACTTTTTTCTAGTTGACCTTGACACGATATAATACGAGCCGTCCCACGAGAAATTCAACATTATGGTCTCTGCGTAATGTATCGACCCAGATCAGCCTGCGCAGTCCGCTCATGCTAATCCGGGCCGACACATTCCGTCTCAAGGAAAAAAAAAAGAGGTATAGAGTCATGATTCGTGAAACAGAAAATCCGCTGCAGGCTAAACGTGTCTGTCCGGGTTAACCAGCGCGCCATGCCTAGGCTGATCCGGGATCGATACTCCAAGCAGAGTCCACAATGTTAGTTTTATCGCGGGACCG
>JASEVX010001260.1:0-19310 GCA_031761405.1 Serripes groenlandicus | reverse complement strand
ACGAAATCGATCTTAATGACTCCAGATTTGAGGATCATTTTTTATTGAATTATTTGCGTTTAACGTACGAAGCGTCAACAGAAATGTTTGCAAATGAAAAATGTATCTTTAAGTCGAGTTGCAATCGTTTTAAAACTCAGTCACATGATTTTCAGAAATGTTGTTAATAAAATTGAGAAAAAAAGTAGTTCCGTAAAAGTGAGAAGATATAAAAACTCACTGCAAATATCATAAATTCACTGCAAACAAAAGTTAAAAAATTCACTGCAAAAGTTATAAATTCATTGCAAAGAAATGTTTAAAACTCACTGCGAGTTTATAAGATCAAATTCATCGTAATGGTAAGCATAATGCATGATGAATGGTATTTCATGGTTATTTGGAGAACAGTCAAAACTTTTTCACCGAGTTGAATGGAGGAGATGACATTTCAGCATTTCACTTCCTAATAACCGTTTAGACCTAATCTGACTCGTGATCTGGAGGTCTGGGGTTCGATAACCGGTTGCGGCGACATTCTTTCGGGCGATGCTTTCCATTGCCTCTCACCTCTGATATATGTGAGAAAGTAGTCAGTGGCTTCGAAAGAATGTTGTGTAAGTACTGGTGTGGGAAAGCCAGGAAAACATGGGTAGGTGCACTGACCGCCGTGATATGACCAAAGCTGTTGAAAGCGGCGTTACACTCCAAACAAACAAACAAACAAACAAACAAATAACCGTTTACTAACCAAACATAGAAGACACGTGCGGTGTTATACCTTTCCCTCATACAACAATTTTGCAGCAGACGACTTTGAACATATGTTGTCAACAATTGGAAAAGCTCTATAATTCAATGGATAACCTATGACTAAAAGTGGAAAACATTCTGACAAAAGGAGAAATTGCTCGTTTTGAGCAATTTCTTCTTTTGTCACAATGTTTTCAAAACGCCGTCTGCTGCACAGGCGTCAGAACGCGTCTATATGGGGGGAAAGGGTTAAGGGCAGACATTTGATCGACTTATGCCGTATGAAGGAAAAGATAAACGTAGTCCTCCTACCAATAGTAATGCTTTTCTTTCCGTGTAAATGTGAGGATAAAATATAACTGCACACAACGCACGTGCAACCCGTGTTGATATAGTTCAATGTGAGAATCCGCATATATATATATGAGCCGTGCCCGCGAGAAAACCAACATTATGGACTCTGCGTTATGTATCGAACCAGATCAGCCAGCACAGTCCGCACAGGCTAATCCGGGCCGACACATTCCGTCTCATGGGGGATATAGGTATAGAGTAATGCTTCCTGAAATAGAAAATCCACAGGAGGCGAAAAGTGTCTATCCGGGTAGGCCTGTGTGGCATGCTTAGGCTGATCCGGGTCGATACTTTACGCAGAGTCCACAATGTTGATTTTCTCACGAGACGGCCTACACATTGATTATTGCAAAGCTACGCCCCTGTCTCCTACCATTAGTAATTTTCTTTCCGTGTAAATTTTGTGAAGATAACATATAACTGCACACAACGCACGTGCGACCTGTGTTGACACAGATCAATGTGAGAATCCGCATATATATGAGCCGTGCCACGAGAAAAACCAACATTATGGACTCTTAGGGCTTTGTAAAAACAATTTTAAACTGCCGTGTTAGTAAACAAAACATAAACAGTTTTAAGCTATGCCTATCAAACGGAACGAAACCTATCTGTTTTATGAATGTAAAACAGCCGTGTGTTCCATAGTAAACACAACATAAACAGTTTAAGTTATGCCTATCAAACGGAACGAAACCTACCTGTTTTATGAATGGAAAACAGGTAGAACATGTTTGGTTAACCGACTAAGGAACGGTATATCGACAAAACCTATATAGGTTTCGCAAAACAGGTTTTGAGTTTTGTGACTATTGGAGACAGGGCTGGTTTTGAGTTTTGTGACTATGGAACACAGGGGAGGACATCTTTTTTTTTTAAATAAAACGTTATATATACTCCTGTAAATCAGAACTAATTACACCTTCAAATGATGGCCTAAGAAATCGACTACGTTTAGCCTCGAACATTTACAATTCCACAAGACAAGCCGAATTAGATAAAGAAAGCTGGACAATTGTAAGATATATGTTACAAAACTATATATATATATATACTCTTAACTTCTGATATAGATTTATATTCGTATTACAAACAGAAAAATTCATGTTTTTATTTCTTTTTGTTTGTTTGTTTTTTCTGTTATCTTTTAAAGCTTCCTTTTCCCATCATATAAATGTATAGCTTTATTAACACGTGTAAAACTTAAAAACCTTTTTTTAAGTTCGACCCCCTGGTGCAGCGGTCATGGTTTATAGATTCATACGAATAACCGTATCTTCTAACATATATTTACTTAAACACATTGAATGTAAGGTATGAGGGAGGATGGCCACGACCTTCACGACTTTCACGACCTTCACATATCATATGCACGTGGCGAATAACGTGGCAAATAAAGTTATAGATTTTAAAAAAAAAGTTCATGTAATAATCACGCAAAATAGTATGAACGCGAATTTTATATCCTCGTAAAATTTACCACCAATATATACAAAACAAACAAAAAAACATTATGGACTCTGCGTAATGAATCGACCTAGATCAGCCTAATCCGGGCCAACACATTCTGTCTCAGGGGGGATATAGGTATAGAGTAATGCTTCCTGAAACAGAAAATCCACAGGAGGCGAAAAATGTTCGGGTTAGCCTGCGCGGTATGCTTAGGCTGATCTGGGTCGATGCTTTACGCAGAGTCCACAATGTTGACTTGCTACGCCCCTGCCTCCTACCATTAGTAATTTTCTTTCCGTGTAAATTTTGTGAAGATAAAATATAACTGCACACAAAGCACGTGCGACTCGTGTTGACACAGATCACTGTGAGAATCCGCACATATATGAGCCGTGCCCTCGAGAAAACCAACATTATGGACTCTGCGTAATGTATCCGCGCCGGCTAATCAAGGCCGACACATTCTGTCTCAGGGGGGATATAGGTATAGAGTAATGCTTCCTGAAACAGAAAATCCACAGGAGGCGAAAAATGTCTGTTCGGGTTAGCCTGCGCGGTATGCTTTAGGCTGATCCGGGTCGATGCTTTACGCAGAGTCCACAATGTTGGTTTTCTCGCGACACGGCTCATACATATGTATCTGGCTCTACACTGGTCAATTGATAGTTACAGCCGGTTCTAAAAAACGTTTGTTGCCCAAGTTGAAACCCAACCATTAGTAATTTTCTTTCTGTGTTATATTTGTAAAGTCAAAACGGGATTGATTGATTGATTAGGGTTTAACGCCGTTTTTAACAATTCCTCATTTATATCACGGCGGCCAGTTCACCTACTCATGCGTTTCCTGGTTTTCCCACACCAGTACACCACACAACGTAATTGTTCAAGCAGCTGGCTGCCTTTCCACATATACTGTTAAACAGCCCATTGGTGAAAGACGAATGACGCATGTCGCATTGACTTTTGTCAATCGTCGGAACAAAAGTTGGCCGAGCCGGGATTCGAACTCACAACCCCTGGATTGAGAGCCCGCGTCGCTACCGAATGAGCTACCGGGACAAGGCTGCTTAAATAAAGTCAAATAGATATGCACACATAGCACGTGTCACTAATGTGGACACTAATATAAGTATGTGAGTAAGAACATAGATGTATATCTAGGTCTGCACTGTTCGATCAACACCTGTCACAGAGGTTCCAAATAAACATTCTTACTCCTTTCATACATTTATATGCAGAAATCCTTTGTACATCATTTATAAACTAGCAATTCCTCCTTTCGCAACAATGTTTTAAACTCAATTCGATAAGTATACATTCGATCCCGAGTCGGGGCACCTCGGTCATGGTGGAGTGCCCTTAGGCAAGGCACATTTCCTAGCCTAGTACTGGTTTGTTTACCCAGGGATCATAATTAAGTGAACTGTCGCCGTGATATAACTGAAATAATGTTGAAAGCGGCTCAAAACCGCAATTTAAAAAAATAAATAAATACACAAGTGGTAAAGGGTTAACGTACGAATAGCTGAGCTACGCCTCAAGACCCAACCATTAGTTATGTTCTTACCGTGTAAAGTTAACAGGCACACATAGCACGTGCGACCAGTGTCAACGGAGATCAAGGTAAGACTCCACATAGATCTGTATCTAGGTCTACACTTGTCGATCAAAAATTACAGAGGGTTCCGTGAGACTTCTTAACGACAATTCTGCAGCAGACGTCTTTGAACATATTTTGTCAAAAAAATAGAAAATCTCTATAATTGAATGGATAACCTATGACTAAAAGTGGAAAACAGTGTGGCAAAAGGAGAAATTGCTCGTTTTGAGCAGTTTCTCCTTTTGTCCCTATGTTTTCAAACATCCGTCTGCTGCAGAGGTGTCAGAAAGCGTCTATATGAGGGAAAGGGTTAACCACATTTAGACGCACATAAAAAAACAGAACACATTTGTAATGATTAATGATCTAGCAATTTCTCCTTTCCCCACAATGTTTTTAACTCAATTCAATAATTATACTTTCTATACTTTGGCCAGTCTCGTTGCCTACAAGTTTAACTGTTTGCCTGTTGCAGATTTGTTACGCATGCGCGAATTTATTTATTTATTGGGGTTTTACGCCGCTTTCAACATTATTTCAGTTATATCACGGCGACAGTTCACTTATTCATGATCCCTGGGTAAACAAACCAGTACTCGGCTAGAAAATGTGCCTTGCCAAAGGGCACTCCACCATCACCGTCGTGCCGCGACTGGGGATCGAACCCGGGACACACAGTTTCAAATCCCCGACGCTAACCCACTCGACCACAGCGGATTACTACGCATGCGCGAAAGGGTTAACTTGAGCTGCGCTTCATGACAACCTATCATCCGTTAGTAATTTTTCTTTCCGTGTAAAATTTGTAAAGTCAAATAAACCTGCACACAAAGCACGTGCGACCAGCGTATAGACTCAGATCTATGTGAGAATCCGCATTTTTTGCGCTATCTGGAACTGTATTAGTCGATCTAGAGTCCCAGAGGGTTTCAAAAAACATATTAACCCTTTTCCAAAAGTGGACTCATTTTTCACGCATATGATGCAGACTACTTTTGAAATCATTTTGACAAAAGGAGTATTTGAGAACTATAGCCTTTTGCTACTTTGGTTTCAACTTTTCCCCGTAATAATCATTCCATTTATAAACATTCCACGAACATTCTTAACCCTTCCGCTCATGTAGCAGACGACTTTTGAAACATAGTGGAAAAAGTGCGAAATGTCTCATTATGCCGCAATGTTTTCAACTTTTTTCAGTAATTTTACTTTCATTATATAGATTTTCCATACTTTTTGCTAGAAGTTTTCAGATTTGTCAGTTGCATAATTGTTTTTTATGTAGGAAATGGTCAAGTATGTATACTCCATGAAAAGTTTGGAATGTCAAATAAACCTGGACACAAAGCACGTGCTATCCGTGTTCCAGTACATATGTTAACTTCGGACTCGTATTAAATCAACAGTTATTAGAAATTGTATGTCGTTCAGTGGTGCTTGTTCCTAACGTGTACGTAAACATCGGACGCGACGTCACTTACGTACGCAAACATCGGACGCGACGTCACTTACGTAAGCAAACATCGGACGCGACGTCACTTACGTAAGCAAACATCGGACGCGACGTCACTTACGTACGCAAACATTGGACGCAACGTCACTTACGTAAGCAAACATCGGACGCGACGTCACTTACGTACGCAAACATTGGACGCAACGTCATTTACGTACACAAACATCGGGCGCGACGTCACTTACGTACGTTATCTTGAGCAAACGATCTACTTTTCCTTTTACCACAATCGTTTCAACTTTTCCGTCTGCCACAATCGTTTCAACTTTTTTTTAAGTAGTTATACTTTTATTCATGAAGATTTTCTATACTTTGGGTTAAATGATTTCATAATGCTCTGTTGTAGATGTCTTGTGTGTGGTGGGACAGTGAGGTTCACGTACGTGTACGTTGTGGGACAGTGAGGTGCACGTACGTGTACGTTGTGGGACAATGAAGTTCACGTACCTGTAGGTTGTGGGACAGCGAAGTTCACGTACGTGTATGTTGTGGGACAGTAAGGTTCACGTACGTGTACGTTGTGGGACAGTGAGGTTCACGTACGTGTACGTTGTGGGAACGTGAGGTTCACGTACGTGTACGTTGTGGGACAGTGAGGTTCACGTACGTGTACGTTGTGGGAACGTGAGGTTCACGTACGTGTACGTTGTGGGAAAGTGAGGTTCACGTACGTGCACGTTGTGGGAACGTGAGGTTCACGTACGTGTACGTAGTGGGACAGTAAGGTTCACGTACGTGTACGTAGTGGAACAGTGTGGATTCACGTACGTGTACGTAGTGGGACAGTGCAATTCGAGCAATTTCCTCCTTTCGCCACAATGTTTTCTACTTTGTTCATTTATTATACTTTCATTTAGAGAATTCCTAGATGTTTTCAAAGTCGTTTGCTGCAGATTTGTTGTGAGTGGTAAAATATTCTCGCATGTATGTTTGAGCTACGCTGCATGAATATCAACCATCAGTCATTTTCTTTCCGTGTAAAGCAAAAATAACCTGCACTGGAAGCACCTGCGACGCAAATCTATGTGAGAATCGGCATATATCTGTATCTGGTTCTAACATATGTCGTGCATGAGACACCGAGATAATCCTTAACCATTTCCCATATGTAAAAGTATCTGTATCTAGTTCTACATTGGTCGTGATTGAGACACCGAGACATTCCTTAACCATTTCCCACATGTAAAAGTATCTGTATCTAGTTCTACATTGGTCGTGATTGAGACACCGAGACATTCCTTAACCATTTCCCACATGTAAAAGTATCTGTATCTAGTTCTACATTGGTCGTGATTGAGACACCGAGACATTCCTTAACCATTTCCCACATGTAAAAGTATCTGTATCTAGTTCTACATTGGTCGTGATTGAGACACCGAGACATTCCTTAACCATTTCCCACATGTAAAAGTATCTGTATCTAGTTCTACATTGGTCGTGATTGAGACACCGAGACATTCCTTAACCATTTCCCACATGTAAAAGTATCTGTATCTAGTTCTACATTGGTCGTGATTGAGACACCGAGACATTCCTTAACCATTTCCCACATGTAAAAGTATCTGTATCTAGTTCTACATTGGTCGTGATTGAGACACCGAGACATTCCTTAACCATTTCCCACATGTAAAAGTATCTGTATCTAGTTCTACATTGGTCGTGATTGAGACACCGAGACATTCTTTAACCATTTCCCACATGTAAAAGTATCTGTATCTAGTTCTACATTGGTCGTGATTGAGACACCGAGACATTCCTTAACCATTTCCCACATGTAAAAGTATCTGTATCTAGTTCTACATTGGTCGTGATTGAGACACCGAGACATTCCTTAACCATTTCCCACATGTAAAAGTATCTGTATCTAGTTCTACATTGGTCGTGATTGAGACACCGAGACATTCCTTAACCATTTCCCACATGTAAAAGTATCTGTATCTAGTTCTACATTGGTCGTGATTGAGACACCGAGACATTCCTTAACCATTTCCCACATGTAAAAGTATCTGTATATAGTTCTACATTAGTCTAGCATGAGACACCGAGATAATCCTTAACCATTTCACACATGTAAAAGTATCGGAGGCATGTGAAGCAGACCACTTTTAAAAACATTGTAACAAAATGAAAGTTTGGTCAAGACGAGTACTTTCTCCTTTTACCACAATGTTCGAAACATTTTTATTAGTGGAAAGGGGGGCTAACGTACATATACTGCGCTTCATGACAATCAATCATGCGTTAGTAATTTTCTTTCCTTTTAAAATGTGTAAAGTCAAATAAACCTGCACACAAAGCACGTGCGACCAGTGTTTAGACTCAGATCTATGTGAGATTCCGCATCTTTTCTCTCTCTGGGACTGTATTAGTCGATCTAGAGTCCCAGAGGGTTTCAGGGAACATATTAACCCTTTTCCAACTGAAACATATTAACTCATTTTCACGCAAGTGATGCAGGCGACTTCTGAAATCATTTTGACAAAAGGAGTAATTGCTCAAATTGAGAAATATATCCTTTTCCTACTTTGGTTTTAACTTGTTTCAGTAATAATCATTCCATTTGTAAACTATATCTGTATCTGGTTCTAACATTAGTCGTGCATGAGACACCGAGAACATTCTCTATAACCATTTCCCACATTTGAAAAGTATTTGACGCGTGTTAAGCAGACCACTTTTGAAAATGTTGTAACAACATGAGAAATTGGTCAAGACGAGTAATTTCTCCTTTTACCACAATGTTACAAACGCTTTTTTTAATAATAAAATACTTTAATTCATAGAGACTTTCCATACTGTTTGTTTTCAGAAGGGTCAAGTGTAGATGTGTTGTATACTGGAAAGGATTAACGTACGTACCCACAAGTAAAACATAAAAAGCAACTCCACATCATTCTGTTGTATGAAATGCACTAAGACATCTCCTATGGTGTACATATATGGAAAGCCATACCCTTTTAAATCTTGCACAATTTAAATGTGCAATTTTAAAGCACATTATTTCAAAACGTCATCTTCTGTAATTCACGAGTCTTTCTTTCATTATTATAGTTCTGACAAGTAAAAAAGAAAACAAATTATTTTTTTTCCCTCTTTTTGTTTTTTCAAATGCAATATGATAGATCCTTTGTAATATGCATTACTTCTAAAAAGTCAGTCACAGTACATGTGGGTAACTTGTTTTTCAACAAAAACTTCACTTTCATGTATTACATACAATGTTGATACAGTATTTACTCTTGTTTACTTTTGACGCTTCTGTATCACATATGACCTTTTCATTTATGATGGTTTTTTTTTTTTTTGGGGTGGGGGGGGGGTTGGAAAGGTGGGAGGGGGAGTCTTCAGAGTGAGGACGGGTTTGTTTGGCTTTTTGATGATTGGTGATTTAATTGTTTCATCCTTCATATGTTTCTTTATGATAGCTATAAAGATGGCCTCATTGTAAAATAGCCAATGTCTAAATGAGCCAGCATCTATGAATAAAGTATCATTATTATTCTTATCATTATAACGTATACTTCAGATGTGGTTCCACCCAGCGAAATGATTACCGTCATTTCGAACACACAATCGGGCTAGGCCAAAACTGGTCTTTCACATATTCATCTTTCACTTTCAATCAAGGTCAAAATACCAAAAAAGATCAAATTAAACAAGTCCAGTGCGTCCTATATTTATTTTTATATTTGTATTCTGGGCCGGAGGTCTTGTGTTACCAATTAAGGAATCTTGAATCTTGAATCTTTCAATGAATTTAAACTTATTGAAACATATTCAATGCCTTCTTGTGAATGGCCCTGTCACACTACAACGTATGGCCTTAACGTATGCCAGCGTATGGGATTTTTTGCCAATACGTTGGTGTACGTTGATATAGGTTAGGGGTACGTTAGGTGTTCGTTATCAGCACGCTGTCATACGCTGTCATACGTTCATGAACGCCGAGACAAAAAAAATGTTTTGGGTATGTTCAAAACTTTTGAGCGTATGACAACGTATATTTCATAGGTTAAGCATACGTTATAGATACGTTGGAGGTACGTTAGACATACGTTGAAACTCGCTAGAGGTACGTTGCTGGTATGTTAGGCATACGTCAGCGGAGGGTGTATCGTACAGCTAACTTATTGACAACGATTGAGTAACTTATTTCTAACGTATTTCTAACGTGTTTATAACGTATGTTGGCGTATTTGAAACGTGTATTGACGTATTCAAACGTATTGTACGTATGCTAGGCGATTGAGTAACGTATGTAACGTATATCTACCGTATAGCTAGCGTTCCTTTGGCGTACAATGAGCGTTTTACAGGCGGGGTATATAACAACAACAACAACTTGCGTGTTTATAGCCAACACATATGTTACAACAATATAGTGTATATATATAGGGTCCATGTGTAACTCAATCGGTACTACCATTGAGCAGTTCAACCAGAGAGGATGGATACATACCAACTAGCCGTTCTCCAACATCAGCATGACATCAATCAATTAGAACTCGCACAGGTCCGTGCCATTATTAAAAGGAGGAGGCGAAGAGCTAGAAGGAGGAGGTTCTGGATCAGACCATGGATCGGTAGACGACGTCAGTTTGGCATATATGACCAGCTTCTTGTGGAACTCCGTAACGAGGACAGGGCATCCTTCCACAACTTCATGCGTATGTCTCCAGAAATGTTTGACGAACTGCTAACCAGAGTGGGTCCCCGGATAACCAAAGGACATACTAGTTACAGGGAACCCATCGAGCCTGGCATGAAGCTTGCCCTGACTCTGCGTCACCTTGCCTGTGGGAGCAAGTATGCATCGATGAAGTTCGGGTGGAGAGTACCTCACAACACGCAGTCACTCCTCGTCCGAGAAGTCTGTCAGGCCATCATTGATGAATACCTTAGCGAGGTGATGAATTGCCCCACCCATTCTGATGGATGGCGTGCCATTGCTGACCAGTTTTTTTCAAAAATGGAACTTGCCTCATACATGTGGAGCACTTGATGGGAAGCATGTTGCCTGCCGGAGTCCTCCAAAGAGTGGATCCATGTACTACAACTACAAAGGATTCTACTCCATTGTACTTATGGCGCTTGTAGATGCAGACTACAAATTCATCTGGGCAGATGTCGGTGGTATGGGATCAGCATCAGACGCTCAGATTTACAATGACTGTGAGCTGAAGGAATGCGCTGAAGCTGGTACCATAGGTTTCCCGGACCCAGAACCTCTCCCCAACGACACCCAGGATGTGCCCTACTTCTTCATCGGCGACGATGCCTTCGCCCTCCGAACGACCATGATGAAACCGTACGGTCACCGGGGTTTGACAAACGATGAAAGGATCTTCAACTACAGGCTTTCTCGAAGCAGAAGAGTAGTAGAGAATGCCTTCGGTATCCTGGCAAACCGATTCCAGATTCTACTGACTACAATGCAGCATGACCCTTCCACCGTCAAGCTCATCGTCAAAGCATGCATGGTTTTGCATAATCTGATGAGGATCCGGTATCCACAACTCCAGAATCAGCAGCTTGACCGTGCAGAGAATGAGAACCGTAATTTCGTCCCAGGAGAATGGAGAGCGGACCGTAACTTGGAGGACACCCAAACAGTGACTGCCCCCAACACCTCTTCAAGGGAAGGAAAGAAACAGAGAAATCTGATCAAGCACTGGGTCAACTCTCCAGCCGGTGCAGTTCCGTGGCAAGACAGTATGATCTAAATGTGTGGTAAAAAAGGAACATTTCACTGGTCTTGTTGAACTCCCACATGGTTGAATTATAGTGTTATTATCACATTACATATGTCTATCGTAATAAATGTGTGTGTTTTAAAATAAACCCTTGGTTTGTTTTGTTTAAACCTACCGTATTTATTTTACATCGATTAGGAACAAGTTCTTACAACTTAGCTAAGTCATTCTCGATGACTGCGTCCTGGGTGAACAAATCGACCAGTACTCGTGCCCATTTTGTGGGTTGTAAAATACATGAAGTCCAATCTCGGCGCAGATGGGATTCGAACCTACGACCTTCGGATCCAAGGTTGTACACTCTACCCCTGGACAACGCTTCCTCCACATTGGTTTGTTTAATCTATGATTACTAGAATGGAGTGATCTCGCATGCCGTCGCCTTGTCACAAAAATATTTGGATTACCCCTCTTTTGTGTACCCATCACACATATTGATATAAACATTTGTCTGAAGTTTCAATTAAATCCTTCACGTAGAAAAGAAGTTATTCGATTAAATGTATTTTTGATAGAAAAGGGGCAATAAAACGTGACGAAAGACGTATGACGCAAAAAGTGTGACGGACGGACGGACGGACGGACAGACGCCGGACAAAAAAAGTAATCCCTAAGTAATGACATCATATAACTGAGTGTCTACTATACTCATATCATTACTTGTCAATTGATAGGTGGTTGGGTAATGGAGGATCTACTGTACACATGGATACATTTTTAAATACTTTAGTACTTTCACAATTTTTTTATTAAACTTCAACTGATCAACTGATCAACAATAATAATAATGGCGCATGATAGTAATGGTACATTGTAAATGTCACAACAATCACAAATCCTACTTGTCTCTTTTAGTTGTGTACCTTGTTAAATTTATAAACTTCAAATGTTCAACTGATCAACTGATCAACTATAATGCATGAAATAATAATGAAAAACGATAGTAATGACACAAAGACTAAAATTCACAAAAATAACAACTCCTACTGGTCTCTACGAGTTGTGTTCCTGGTCTCTATCACTGTTCATTTAGCGTCGCGTGTTTAATTCAGTATTTGTGACAATCATGTCCGATAAATCAGATGAACCAGAAATGTTTGAAGTGTTTGATTGGTTCAAACTCCCTACCAAACTCGTGTCCAGGGGTGTCAGTGTCTGGGAAGCTGAGCCAATAGCACTAGCAACCGAGGTAGAGGTATGTTGCTGTTGTTGCGGTTGCTCTTGCCAGTAGGAATCCATGTACTCTTGGGACTGTGATGCCCATACAGAAGCTTGAGGGGGTTGTGGTTTCCACATCTGTGGAGCTGGCTGGTACTGATCACCTGATGACGGGTAGGGGGATTTTGAGGCACGGGATGAACTGGAGTAAGAGCCATACCTCGGACGAACTTGAGGAACAATGAAGCCCATATTGGCGCTTGGCATGGAGGGACCAGCACTTGGAATGTCATCTTCGCTGTCCTCCGCCATCAATTCAGATAGTAAACAGTTAATGGCCGATCTCGCCTTCTTGAACTTTGGCTTGCCCATGCTGATGAGGCTGTCACGAACATAGTTGGCGAAGGCTGTCCTGGTGGTGACTGGCTGCTGGGCTGCAGGCTGCAGACTTGCGAGAAGCTCTCCACTTTGCTGGACTCTCTTCTGGAGGGAGGTCAACAACGCATCTTCACGGTCTTCCTGCAAACGCTTGCCCTTGCCCTTGGTCACTGTTGGCATGTTTTCGTCATCCAAGGCAACACCAACCTCGACACAGGCAGTCTCTGCAGCACACAAGTCCCCCTGGTGTTCTTCAATTGTGGCCTTCACCTGCAAAGACAAAATAATAAATTTTAGGAACATTAAAAAAAATCAGATTATAAAACATACTTAAGGTGGTTCCAATATACACATTTACAAGGTGGATAAAAATTTGAAGTAAAACAGTAAGAGCATGTGAGAATGAGTTATTTTATGTATTAAAACTTATTGATAAAAGTGTAATTGATTTTCAACAAAAGAAAAAAGCATGGAACACAAAAAACAATGTCAATATTTAATATAATGTGTAAAAAGATGCTTTTATAAGCCAAAGTATACTGATAAAAATTAACCGTTTTTCAAACCCAAGGCAGTCTTAAATACGAAGAATATTAAATACACACACGTTTAATTTAAAACGCAGTATGTTAATTGAGGGCAAGGAAGACGAACATTCATAAAAGATTATATAACTTTTACAATATTGAAAAACTTGTTTGAAAAAAACATTTTTTTCCTGCACAAATTGGCAAAATATTGAATTAATCATTTAATTCCATGCAAATAACATAATAATTTACGAGTTTTCGTCTTCGTTGCCCTTAATTGGCATACTGGCTATCATAATACATTAGTAGGAATGTGTAATTCCTTGTAATTGATTCTGTCTTGGGTTTGAAAGAAAACTCATATTTTCATTGCAAATGGTGGCGTTTACGGTAAGGAGAATAACTTTATCCGTTTTTTCTGACCTTCCTTGAAAAAACATATCATTAGGCTGAAGTTACATTAACTTTTACCATTCAATCAGTTTTAATTGCTTTAAAAAGTAGGATAATCACGTTACCTCACATATCTTGAGATATGATGGTGTATACAGGAGAGAAACCCCTTAAAGTCACAAAATACTTTTATTTTGTTCAATTGACCAATAAGCTATTATATTTAACAAAACAAGCTGGTCTGTTGATCAACTTTATCTGGTATGAATACTAATGTATAAATCCCAAACGATATTTTGATCGATACACCTTTATCATATTGTTAAAAAAAAGTGAATTTGGTATTGAAATCATGATCTTTGACTATGCAGTCCGAGATTCTAAGCTTGCATTGAATGTATAATGATTTTGATTTATAATTTTAGCACACAATACACCTATTGTAAACAAAAATGTAAACAGCGTATCGTTCAAATTAGCGTTTTATATCTTTGACATAATTATCGCGAAAACCCATAACAAATGACGCTGTGCTGCACATTTTTCGTTTAAAATGGTCTAGTTTGATTAGTTGTGAATTGATTTTAACCAACTTTTTGGCAGTTTTGTTATAAGAGTTATTGCCTTTCATCATATGCAAAGAAAAAAATCACCTATATATTATGTAACATTAATATACAAAGGTAGTGTGGGCCTTTAAGGCCTAAACGTCGTGAGGTCACAAGCCTGGCAGAAAGATAATTAATTATTTAAATTGTAACGAGTGTGATTTTTAAGCGAAACTTACAGATTTACAAGGCTCCGGACGGTGTCTGATGACGGAATTCAGGAAATCGAAGTTGTTTTTGATCCATAGCTCCCTCTCGGTCAGCTCACCAGGAGCGCCGTCACCACTCTTCTTCTTGTGCAGCCTGGTATGTGTATCCCGGAGTGACTTGAACCATCCTTGAAGATGTTGAGCTGAAAATACAAATAGGGATTGATATGAGTCCAATGAAAACATTAACAATTACGATGCCAAATTAGGCAAGTCCATGTTGGTCGCAAATTAATTTCTTAGTCTACATTTACATGTTTCAACATAACGACACATTTCTCAACATACTCGTAGGCACATTTTACATAAACACAATACTAGTATTCATTTTGAATGTGAAAAGGTTAAATATTCAAGAAAAAATATGTATCAAATGTTGTACTTACATTTTATTGGTGGTTCCATACTAGCACCCTGGTCTTCCCAAAGCTTGGCCTTAAGGTCAGTTCGCCTGTACCCACTTAATTTGCAGTCCCAGATCATTGGATGTACTTGCAAGAACTCCAGCATACTCTCCTCCTGTTCTGCGTTGAGTGAAAAAACAATCTTCTTAGCCCTCTTCTTTGCCTGCAGCTGATTAGGCTGGCTGGTGGAGTTGGAGGCAACAGAATCGACAGAGCCTTCACGGGATGGAGGAGTCGGTGAGCGAGGTTCTCTCGATTGCGATCGGCTGGTAGGAGGAGAGTCATTGGCAGGTTGGTTGCACTGGTCAGGCTGGTTTGACTGGACATGCTGATCAAGCTGGTCTTGCTGTTCTTCAGGTGGTGGTGATGGTTTGGAAGGTTGATGCATACTGAGTTTCCCTCTCCCTCTCCCTCTGGAAAGTGCCTTAGACCGTTTGGGTGGCATGGTACGTAGATGCTGACTGAATGAGGAAATTCCTAAAAAGCGGCGAGGTATTTGTACTGTTATGTCACGTGAGTGTTAGACACACCAAGCACGTTGTGCATGCGCTACTCATAGGCTACCCATACGCTGGACATTCGTCGAGAACGTCAGACACTCGTTGAAAATACGCCCAGATACGCTCCCATAAGTTATGTATAAGTTAAAGATACGCTATACATACGTTGGACATACGTTGGACATACGTTCTGTATACGTTAGATTCGTTGTGTATACGTTATGTATGCGACCAATCCACAACAAATTTGATTTTTAGGTACCCGGGTCGACGTATGCCGGCGTATGGACACTTTTTAAAAAAAAAATCATTCGTTCGGCATACGTTAAGTCCATACGTTGTAGTGTGACAGGGCCAGAAGGTATACACTCTTTTCTTCGCAGACGAAGTTTTTTAGGGACGGCATGGCGTAATTTGACCTCAACTTCAAGGAAATCAGATAATTCAAGATTTAGGTAACAGTAAGTTCATGGTTGTTGCGGTAACAGTGACAAAAATGTTGTCCCTTTAAGGAGATGATGACATTTAACACTGTTGCCTGAAGCCGAGTGTAAGAGTACAGATTGCAATCATCAAGCCGAGTGTAAGAGTACAGATTGCAATCATCAAGTCGAGTGTAAGAGTACAGATTGCAATCATCAAGTCGAGTGTAAGAGTACAGATTGCAATCATCAAGTCGAGTGTAAGAGTACAGATTGCAATCATCAAGCCGAGTGTAAGAGTACAGATTGCAATCATCAAGTCGAGTGTAAGAGTACAGATTGCAGTCACCAAGCCGAGTGTAAGAATACAGATTGCAATCATCAAGCCGAGTTTAAGAGTACAGATTGCTGACTCCCTGACTAGACACCTTCTCCTCTTTAAGTAATAGGGCCAGAGCTACCGTGAAATGGTCATCATGGGATGACAACATGATTTCCAGTCGCGCTCTGGCCTCCCACTTCTCGAATACCTTCCTGAAAGGTTTTTACGACAAGGAGGAGCGTCAACCTTTGGGCAAAGTGAGACAGGAATTACCCTGAACACCTCACTGATGGCTTTCTCTAGAATCCAGTGCTCTAAAGTTGGATCATCATCCGAGAGGCACTGACCCTGATCAGCCTCTTCTTCGTAACGATGAAGTAGGGGGTGTGGGTTTTGCCCGACGACGTGAGGAATTGACTTTAGCCGGCTTCTGAACCGGTAGGTCAATGTATGACTCGAACATGGAATCCTGTGAAGGAGCCATGATCGATAATTTCATCCCCTGATATAGTTCCTCTTTCCGCAGGGGAATGAGGCCGCATGAGATCAATCGTCGGGACCGAGATCAACATATGTGATGGTCTCGACCTCTCTTTCTCAGAGTTCACAGAGTGAACCTGGTCCACGGATTGTCTGTCAAAGGACTGCCTCCGAGAGAGGTGTCCTTTCGGGATCAGTGGCTCCCCATAAGCTGAGGTTTGCTGATCCCGGTAGATCGGCATAGCGGATTGATTTCTGAAATCAACAGCAACAGAATCTCTCCCTTTATAATACCGTCGGTCATCGACTCGTTCCATCGTTTGATAAGAGGGTGTGTACTGGGGAGGAGTGTAGTCCCTAGAGACGTACTTTCTACCTCCCGAAGATCGAATGATTTTATCTGACCGGTACTCCCGATACCCGATGTTCGATGGCTGATGACCGGTACTCCCGATACCCGATGTCCGATGATTGATGACCGGTACTCCCGATGTCCGATGATTGATGACCGGTACTCCCGATACCCGATGTCCGATGATTGATGACCGGTACTCCCGATGTCCTATGGCTGATGAGCGGTACTCCCGATGTCCGATGTTCGATGGCTGATGACCGGTACTCCCGATGTCCGATGTCCTATGGCTGATGACCGGTACTCCCGATGTCCTATGGCTGATGACCGGTACTCCCGATGTCCGATGTCCGATGTTCGATGGCTGATGACCGGTACTCCCGATACCCGATGTCCTATGATTGATGACCGGTACTCCCGATACCCGATGTCCGATGAATGATGACCGGTACTCCCGATACCCGATGTCCGATGAATGATGACCGATACTCCCGATGTCCTATGATTGATGACCGGTACTCCCGATACGCGATGTGCGATGATTGATGACCGGTACCCGGTGCCTTGTGCCCGGTATCCCGACCATCAAAGACAGTTTCACCTGTCCGGGAATAATCCCATTGGTAACTGACACCCGGTTGCCCGGTGCCCGAAGACCGATTGGCTATGTCCTAAAACATTGCCAGGTTGCCCGGTTTGAAAATTCCTAAGTACAAAGACGGAGGTGTTAGGTTGCACGATGCCCGGTGTCCGTTAGGCTATGTCCGTAAACATTTCCCGGTTGCCCGGTGTTCGAATTTCTAAGTCCGAAGACAGAGGTGTTCGTTTGCACGGTGCCCGGTCGCCTGGTACCCGATCGGATATGTCTGAAAACATGGACCGGTTGCCCGATGACCGATTTCCCGGTGTCCGATTGGCTATTTCCGCAAACATTGACCGGTTGCCCGTTGCCCGGTTTCCGATTGGCTATTTCCGAATACATTGCCCGAAGAACTTCTATCAGGAGTTGACATTAAATTGGCCCAATCCACAGATTGAGCCTTAATGCCAGATAGTGTGGTTTAGTAGATGGGTGATTGCTCTGTCCACCACTATCTTTTACCCGGTGTCCAGTCTGAAGACCGACGTTTCCCGGGAGAGTAACTCACACCCGAAGCCAGCGACTGTCCCACTAAACCCAGGGCAGGGTCACCCGAAGCTCTATCACTCTTGCTCTTCGAGCTCACATAGTTCGATCCGGAAAACCCGTCGAACTCAGAGCTTCTGCTATCATAGACGGCTTTTTGAAAACATTGTGACAAAAAAAGGAATTGCTCAAAACGAGCAATATCTCCTTTTCTCACAATGTTTACCACTTTTAGTCACAGGTTATCCATTCCCATAGAGATTTTCTATTTTTTTTTAAAAAATATGTTCAAAGTCGTCTGTCGTATGAGAGAAAGGGTTAAAAGAGTAATTTCTATAATAAAGTCTAAACAATTATTTTTTTCCCAACATTATTTAGTATCAGAAAGGTACGGTGTTCCGTTAGGGCCATCGTGCTATCGTTTCATTTATTTCTTATCACTTATTTGATAAAACAATGGAAATCCATAGTTTGTCTACACGTAAGTATCACGTTGTAACAAGCATCAGTACACTAAAGGTAATTGATTGATTAACGCCGTTTTCAACAATTGTTCAGTCATATCACGGCGGTCAGTTCACTTACTCATATGTTTCCCGGTTTTCTCACACCAGTTACCCACACAACATACTCTCCAAGCAACTGGCTGCTTTTTCACATAGACTGTTAGCCCACTGGTGAAAGAAGAATGACGCTTGTCACAGTGACTTATGTCAAACGTTGGCCGAGCTGGGGTTCGAACTCACAACCCCTGGATTGACAACACGCGTCGGTACCTACTGAGCTACCGGGGCTCGGCAAAGGTAAGCAATAACATATACAATGTACATTAACTAAAATTGGCTGGAGGGGATAAAATATATATTGATGAAGATTTTCTCACTATAAAGTACATGGTTTTTTCTACATGTAGGCCTACCTATCTGTACTTTAAATAACTAACCAATGAACAGCTAAATCAACATTAAAACTAGATAACTAGAAAGTTTGGCAGACCCATAGCTCTCTCTCTCTCTCTCTCTCT